>CM024589.1:41887579-41936657 GCA_014182565.1 Eucalyptus marginata | reverse complement strand
GAACGCAACTTGAGTCAACCAAAACTCGCATTTGCTAAACTTAGCATACAACTGATGCGTCCTCAAAGTCTGGAGCACTAATCTCAGGTGATTCTCATGTTCTTCATCACTCTTCGAATAGACCAAGATATCATCTATGAACACGATAACAAACGATCTAAATATTCCTTGAATATTCGGTTCATCATATCCATGAAAGCTGTTTGGAGTGTTCGCGGGCCAAACAACCTTACGTATTCTTGTGAAGTCCATATCAAGTACGAAGAGTCGTCTTCGTATAACCTCCTTTTCGGTTCTCAACCGATGACTTCATAATCTCAAGTCGACCTTTAAAACATCGATACTCTTTATAACTAGTCACCCACTAGTCAAGCATAACTATTGCCAGCGATTCCCCTTTCTCTCACTTATTTCAATAAATTAAAGTTTCCCAAACTTCACCAAAACTCTGCTACGATACCTTGATAGAATTCATCCCTAAACATTTTTCCTCTGATTAGTACTAGGTTGGTTCCATTCCTGTCCTTTTTGCCATCCTATTGGCGTCCTAACTGAGGTAGCGGAGTCAGTGTTCCATTGGACTTTCACTGATAGTCTTTCACCTGACGACCATGCTGATCGCAGTCATAGCACGTTCTAGTCATATTCAGACACTAGCTTTGTGACATCCCAAAATTCGACCCCGTTTCGACAAAGTGAAATGGGCATTTCGTCGACGTGCCTACGGTTCTTTTTCTCTGAGCTGATCACTCACGAGTTAACCAACCCATTGAGTGAAGCCGTTAAGGGATGTATCCGCGGTGAAAATCCCTAAAAGCTACTTAATTGGTTGGAATGGACTAAAATCGCGTCTCGATTGATTTTAACCACGAAATTGAACTCGATTTCGGGGAATCGAA
Organism: Eucalyptus marginata; assembly: GCA_014182565.1. NCBI lineage: Eukaryota > Viridiplantae > Streptophyta > Magnoliopsida > Myrtales > Myrtaceae > Eucalyptus > Eucalyptus marginata. The sequence goes on along the minus strand of CM024589.1, from coordinate 41,935,758 downwards.
TTTTAAGCGTGTCATAACTCTTATTTTTAGGACTTTGTCTCATCGTCCGTCAATTTATGACAAGTCCGAAATTTCAAGAAAGAAATTATCGGAAGGAAAATCGAAGACCGAAAGAAATTAAAAAGGAAAAAGAAATGAAAAGAAATAGTAATTTTTGAATAAGGTAAATTTCTACTTATTCTGTACTATTTCTTCTTTTTCTTTTCCTCCCTTTCTTTTCTTTCTTTTTCTCTCTCTCTCTTTTTCTCTCTCCTCTCCCCTCCCCCTTTTTGTGCATACACCCCACCTCCACCGAATGTTTCCCCCCAAGCCAATTCCATTTTGGCTTCTCTTCTTCTCCCTTTCCTCTTACTTTTGACCAGTCAAACCCTTCTCTCTTATCTCTTCTTTCTTTCTTTTCTTTTCTTTTTTCTTCTCTCTCCTCTCTCTTCCTTCCCCACCCACGTGACCGAACTCTCCACGATTTCTTCTTCTTTCTTCTGGTTCGAAACTTGCAAAACAGAAGCTGAAGAAGCCGTGACAGCCACAGCTCGCCGGAGACCGAAGCCCGTCGCCACCGCCCGCGCCCGTGCCGCCGCAGCTCGCCGCCCGCGCACCACCGCCCGTGCGCCTATAGCTCGCCGCCGTCCGCCCAGCTCCGCCAGCCCCGTCGCGCCCATCCCCGTGCGCGACCAGCTGCTGCCCAGCTCGGCCGCCGCCTCCAGCCGCCACCGCACGCCGCCGCCCGACCTCCCCCGGCGTCCCTCTCTCCCTCCGCCGGCCTCCCCTCGCCCCTTTGGTCACCGGAACCCCTCCGGCCAGCCCAACCCAGCAACCCACGAGTGGGTTTCCAGCGGCTTTAGGCCCGCTTTTGGGCCGCTTCCGGGCCCCGGACCCGAGACCCGCTTTGGGGTTTGTTGTTCCCCGCGCCGAGCCCGTCGATTTGGTACCGGTTGCGCGTGATTCGGGTTGGTAACCACACTAATGCTTGCTTAGTGAGTTAATTATGCTTAATTGGTTGTTTAGTTATTTAATTAAGCTTAGGTGATTTGATTAGGTTTATTAGTTGATTATGTTGTAAATTAGTCAAATTGGATGCGTAATTAGCAAGTAGACATAGTCTACTATTTATTGAGGGTAGCCCGGGAATTTTCCGACCCTTAATCGGGCTTCAATTTGATATTTCGGGCTTAAGTGGAATTTTTGGCATTTAAATATTATTTTTCGAAATTAAATTAAATAATTATTTATTTTCCGAAAATTCAACTTGGATGGCCAGCGACCGGAATATTATGCTGATGATAGTGGTGAAGTCCGTTTATTTAATCGCTTTATTTTGAGCTAAATTGAATTTTTAATATTTATTATTTAATTTTCGAAATTAATTATTTAATTAATTATTTTTCGGAAATTAAGGCTGAGATGGCCGACGACCGAAATCTCGTGCTGATTGTCGTGGCGCAGTCCGTTTATTTATTTGAGCTTTACGTTGTATGTAATTAATTAAATTGCGATATTTTAGGGTTTTACCCTAAATTGATGGGAATTGATTGAGATTGAATTATTGTTTGGAAATTGGCCAAGTTTGTTTATCTAGCATTCTTATGCTTTGTTGAGTTGTAAAGTATGTGGAATGGTGAGAGTGAGTCGAGAATACTTTGGGGTTGGACTGATCAGGCACGGTGTATGGACCTACGTGGTTCGGTGACTAAGGATGTCACTAGCGAAAACGACGCCTTAAAGAACGCACGTATCGGTCTAGACTCACATTGTTATAGGCATGCATGGTTCGGTGATGGGAAGATCATCGCGAAAACGGCGCCTTAAAGAATGCATGCACTTGTCTATTGAACATATCGTTATAGGCATGTATGGTTCGGTGATTAAGGGTATCACTGGCGAAAACGGCGCCTTAAAGAACGCATACACTTGTCTATTAAACACATTATCATAGGCATGTGTGGTTCGGTGATGTGGGATATCACTGGCGAAAACGGCGCCTTAAAGAACGCACACAATTGTCTAGTGAGTACATGGTTATAGGCATGCGTGGTTCGGTGATGTGGGATCACACTGGCGAAAAACGGCGCCTTAAAGAACGCACGCAATTGTCTAGTGGATAAGTCACCTTGGCGAACCGGACGCCCGAGAGCAATGATGGAGCTCGTGACTAAGTGTACTATTGGAGGTTATATGGGATGGAAGGAATGACCGAGAGATGGTCCGATTGATCGATGATCCTGTGTGATTTAATGTGATTGATCATTGCTTGAGTCTGATGTTGTAAATCAATTGATTGAATGGGAATGACCGTGAGTGGTCTTGTTGGTGTGAAATCGACTAGGTCGATTTGATCGATGCTTTGATCAGTGATGTGATTGCTTGGATGCCTATGTGATCTGTGCTAACATGCAGGTGGAATCTGAGGCCAAGGTAAGTCCTCTGACTTGTGCTATGCTTAGGCAACCGAGTAGTGTATTGGCTCCCTAATTGAGTATTAGTGGGGTAGAACTCGCCGAGACATAGTCTCATGGGTTGTGGGACAACATTTCGGGGACCCCGATGAGGAGCTGAGGAGGAGGAAATCTGAGAAGGAAAACTTTGAGGTGAAACTGAAGGAGAAGAATTTTTGGAAGAAGAAGATAGCACCAAGAGGGATCTTGAGTACGATTCGGATGGACCGAGATCCCATCTTCTTTGTGAACTCCATTTTGATGTGAATAGAGTTAAGAGTAAAAGTTGTGAATAGTTGTGAAGTACTGGTTTGTGCTTTGTATAAAAGTTTGGTTATAAATTTCAATATGAAAATATGGCCCTCGTTTCTATCCCATTGTTTTTATTATCTGGGGATTTTCTTTATACTTCCGTTTGCGCATATTAAATGAACAGGGTCGGCGATGCATCCCGGGACGTCGCTATTAATCGACCAGTGAGGATGGGCACGCGTTCGAGGATCGGGGCGTGACAAGCTTCATCCATGTTTCCTTCCACAATTTCAACACCTACCTGGTGAGCCTTCTACCTCCTGTCAAGTGCTAGCATGCACTATTTCTTGTACCGGAGGCCTATCCCACAAATTCCACGGTGCGTTCTATGGCACACTTCTTCTGACCTGTCATATCGACGGTGACAACAGTAACCCTTGTCGAGATTTCATCTAATTATGTAGACAACCCATAAATCACTGTCCGTGCTAGCTACACTTACCATTAATTTCTGTCCTCAGAATACATGAGACTGATCTATATCATCTTCCATGGAACAACATGTGCCATTTGTCTCAATGCTGACTTGACTATTACACCTTGCCCACTGGGTGGAACAAAATACTCTTTCCTCAACATTAGTCTTTTCCCGACCGAATTTCAAGTCTCGCCACACCGAATCTTGACTCAGGTATCGAAATAAATTCCCTGATCATCCTTCTAGGTTGGACCTTGACAAAGGTAGCAACAACAACAACTTGATCCTGATCTTTCTAGCTCATCCAGATCCCAAGGAACACTTGCATCAGAACGATCCTATCGGACTTAGGATCATTCGACGCTGCTACACTAGTACCAACCTGCGGTGGTACTCTTACGCTTGAGCTGGCCAGAGTCAACACTCTGCCACAACTGCCTCGGGTATCGACCTTTGTCGATGCTTTACCTCGAGTCGCAAAGGACACTGTCCTCTTACTAGAAGTTCTCAGCTTCTGCTCGCTCATGGTTCAGTCTTTTACTGACACCTGCTTCCGAATCCACACTGGATTAGAAGATGAGCAATTCACACAACAAACAATTTTAACACTCAGCTAACACAGACATGCACCAGCATGAATTTAAAGGCCATCCTACTACTATCCCATGAACCATCGCTCCTTATCACTCCAATCTTGAACTTCGCTCTGATACCACTTAAACGGGATGTCACGCCCCGATCCTCGAACGCGTGCCCATCCCTCACCCTGGGTCGATTAATAGCAACGTCCCATGACGCATCGCCGACCTTGTTCATTTAATATGCGCAAGCGAAAGTATAGAGAAAATCCCCAGACAATAAAACAATGTGATAGAAAAGCAGGGCCATAATTTTCACATTGAAGCTTATAACCAAACTTTTATATACAACACAAAAATAGTATAATTTACAACCCTTCATAACCTCATGATTCACTCTATTCACACCAAAACCGGATTCCCAAAAAGAGGATGGGATCTCAATCCTCATCCGGTCATACTCGGGATCATCCGGATCCTCCTCCTCGTTCCTTCCTCGCTAGGTTCCTCCTCTTCGGTTCTTCTTCCTCCTCTTCAACTTCTTCTTCGGCTTCTGATGCCGGCTCATCATCAGCATCTCCTCAGCTACTCCCCAATCTTCATCCTCCTCCGGCCCATCCACCTCCTGTTGTGCCATCCCACCATTACCTTCATGCCCATTATCTTCCTCAGTTGAAGGTACGGGAGTAAAAACTTCGGCCTGCTACTGCGGGTCCCTCGCATCCACTACCGATCCATCCACTCGATTGGCTGTTCCCTCTCCGAACGCCTTTTCCATCACGTCGAAAGGGACGTCCTCTTCCGAGATAGGGCCTTCTCTACGACCATCAAAATAGTCACGGTACCAAGACCGATATCTGTGGGGCCTCTGGTCATCCTCTCCCACATTGACCCAGATGGTCGACTAAACTAAAACGTACACTAACCCTTCCGGATGAGGGTGGACATGAAAGTGGGTCTCAAACTTCGAGATATGTTCAGGAATGCCATAATGCATGCGAGGACGAGGAGGTGGAGGTGCTGCCATTCTAGGGGCCTGAAATATTATCCCACAACCGGGATGAGACTACGTCTCGCCGAGCTTCTACCCCACTAAGACTCAATTAGGGAGCCAATACACTACTCGATTGCCTAAGCACAGCACGAGTCAGAGAACTTACCATGGCCTCAGATTCCACCTGCATGTTAGCACAGATCACATAGGCATCCAAGCAATCACATCACTGATCAAAGCATCGATCAAATCGACCTAGTCGATTTCACACCAACAAGACCACTCACGGTCATTCCCATTCAATCAATCAATTTACAACATCAGACTCAAGCAATGATCAATCACATTAAATCACACTGGATCATCGATCAATCGGACCATCTCTCGGTCATTCCTTCCATCCCATATAACCTCCAATAGTACACTTAGTCACAGAGCTCCATCATTGCTCTCGGGCATTGTTTTCGCCAAGGTGACATAAGTAATGCACTGCGGTCTACGTGCGTTCTTTAAGGCACCGTTTTCGCACATGATCTTCCCCATCACCGAACCACGCCTGTCACGATTCATAGGCAGTCTACGTGCGTTCTTTAAGACGCCGTTTTCCACAGTGATATTCCTCAATCACCGAACCACGCCCGCCACAAGTCATGACGATCCACGTGCGTTCTTTAAGACGCCGTTTTCGATAGTGATCTTCCCCATCACCGAACCACGCCTGTCTATACTTCGTACTCAATAGACAATTGTGTGCATACTTTAAGCGCCGTTTTCACCAAAGGTGATGTCCTTAATCACCGAACCACACATGCCTATAACAATGTGTCCAATGCACAAGTGCATGCGTTTTTTAAGGCGCCGTTTTAAGTGATCTTCCCCATCACCGAACCATGCATGCCTATAACAATGTGAGTCTTAGACCGATACGTGCGTTCTTTAAGGCGCCGTTTTCGCGTAATGACGTCCTTAGTCACCGAACCACGTAGGCCCATACACCGTGCTCGATCGGCCCAACCCCAAAGTATTTTCGATTCATTCTCACCATTCCACACACTTTACAACTCAACAAAGCATAAGAATGCTAAATAAACAAACTTGGCCATTTTTCCAATCAATAATTCAATCTCAATCAATTCCAATCAATTTAGGGCAAATCCCTAAAATATCACAATTTATTTAATTCCATGCAACGTAGAGCTCGAATAAATAAATGGATCGCGCCACGACAATCAGCACGAAATTTCGGTCGTTGGCCATCTTCGCCTTAATTTCCGAAAAATAATTAATTAATTAATTAATTTTGAAAATTAAATAATAAATATTAGAAATTCAATTTAGCTCAATATAAAGCCCGATTAAATAAAACGACTTCACCACTGTCATCGCATAATATTCGGTCCGCCGGGCCATCACAATTGAATTTTCGGAAAATAAATAATTATTTAATTTAATTTCGAAAAATAATATTTAAACGCCAAAAATTCCACTTAGGCCTCGAAATATCAAATGAAGCTCCGATAAAGGGTTGGAAAATTAAAATTACCTCAATAAATAGTAGACCATGTCTACTTGCTAATTACACATTCAATTTGACTAAATTGCATCTCAATCAACTAATAAACCCTAATCTAATCACCTAAGCTTAATTAAATAAACTAAACAACCAATTAAGTATAATTAACCCACTAAGCAAGGATTATTGTGGTTACCCACCGGAATCGCGCGCAACCGGTATCAAATCGACGGGCTCGACGCGGGGGTCAATTCCTCTCAAAGAACGGCGCGACTCGAGGCGGAAACGGCCCAAACCGACCTCGGAAGTGGCTGGAAACCCAGTCCATGAGGGGCTATGATGACTGTAAAAAGTCACAAAACGACCAGAAAACACATCCACAAGGGCGGCAAGGCACGGGGGAGGGTCGGTGGAGGTCCGGCAGCTTCGAACGGTGGCCGGAGGTGGCCGGATGAGGGCTGAACGGGGCTGGGCAGCAGCTGGTTCGTGCGGAGGAGGACGCCCACGGCGCGAGGAGGGCGGTGGCAAAGCGCGCGGCGAGCGGTGGACGCGGGCGCGGGCGGCGGGACGGCGGCGACGGGCGGCACGCGGGCTTCGGCGAGCTGTTGTCCGGCGAGCTTCTTCTTCTGGTTTTTGTTTCCTTTTCACCAAGAAGAAAGAAGAAGAAGAAGAAAAGGGAGGGGGGGCTTTCGGTCACGTGGGAGGGAAAAAAAGAAAGAAGAAAGAGAAGAGAAGAGAGATAGACATTGACTAGTCAAAAGCAAAAGTAAAAAGGTGAGAGAGAAAAGAGGAAACCAAAATGAATTTGGCTTTTGGGCGGGGGGGGGGGGTTCGTTTGGGGGGGCATCCGCACGAAAAGGGGGAGGGGAGAGGGAGAGAGAAAAGAGAGAGAGAGAGAGAGAAAAAGAAAGAAAAGAAATGGAAGAAAAATAAAAGAAAAATAATTAAATAGTAAAACAATTTTACTATTTCAATCATTCCAATTATTTTCCTTTTTCTTTTTATTTTCTTAGGTCTTCGATTTTCCTTCCGATAATTTCTTTCTCGAAATTTGAACTCGTCAATAAATTGACGGACGATGAGACAAATTCCCAAAAATAAGAATTATGACACGCTTAAAATTCGATTCCGAAATCGAGTTCAATTTCGTGGTTAAAATCAATCAAACGCAATTTTAGTCCAATCAAACCAGTAAGTAGCTTTTTAGGATTTTCACCGCGGATACATCCCTTAACGGCTTCACTCAATGGGTTAGTTAACTCGTGAGTGATCGGTCGAAGAAAAAAGGACCCAGAAGCAGGCACGTCGACGAAAGGCCCATTTTACTTTGTCGAAACGGGGTCGAATTTTGGGATGTCACAGTCTAGGGTGAGTTTGGTTGAATTTAAGGTGCAATGCACATGCTATGGCCAAAGTCCTTTAGAAGAAATGCAAATTGAATTTGGTAAAAACTCATTTGCAAAACAACTTTGGGTGAAGTAGTGTTTGGTAAAAAAAAAAAAAAAATTGCAAAGGGCTTTCACAGTAGTTTTTCTTTTTTTATTAAATAGAAATCAACCCCTTCGCTAGCTCCGATGAAGAGTTCAAGCCGCTAACTAGCTAGATTTGGTGTTGGCGACCTAGGTCACATGACCTCAAGCGACCCTTGGCGAGGGTCGCGCAACTCAGGTGACCATCGCTTGGGCGGTTATGCGATTTCAGGTGGCCATCGCATGGGTCGCATGACCTCCCTTGTCTCTCGCTGGCCCTTCACAAGTCGAATTTGACCTCGTTGGCTCTTGTCAACTACCTTAGCAAAGAAGATGAAGTGTAACAACAAGGGGCAAAATTGAAAAATTAAAGAATTGGTGAAGATAGTTTTGTAAGAAAAGATTTATTTAACCCTACTTTTAGCATTCTGCAATTGCTATTTTGAAAGGTTGGTCCCTACTTGTTTTGAGCCTTCAGCATTCCCAAGACCAACATTTGACCAAAAACTACTTCGAAAGGCTTGCCAAACAGTTTTTCCCCAAGGGGCATTAGAGGCCGAAATGTGACATCCCAAATTTTCAACTTTGTTTTCTTCTGAATGAATCGGGCATTTCATTGACGTGTCTATAGTGTTATTCTCAGAGCTAATCACTCTCGAGATAATTAGACTATCTGGGGAAACCATTAAGGAATTTTAAGGCAATAGATTTGAGAATTCGATCAGGAATCGACTTCTCGACCATGTTCATCTTTAGAGGCCATTATGGCACAGTTAAAAATTAATTTGAAATCAGAGATAAACTGGATCGACAGTGATGTGTGGCTAATCGTGGGTGACATCACTAAATTAAAAAATTCATGTCGACTGACATTATATTGATTTTCTTATTGTTTTGGTACCCTGTGTCCGTATTTGGATCATCGGGATTTTCACGACAACTGAGAGTCGTTAATAAGTCGAATGGGTTCATAGTGGCTCGAAGAAAATCAACCACGGGTCATTTGCACTAAAAATGTCTGAAAGTTACCCAGTAGTCTAGGTCACGCTAAAATCGCATCGAATGGAAATTAACCGCCAATTCAAGTCTGATTTCAGAAATTGAAGATTCTGTCATGTCACAATAAATTCTAAGAATGTCGACTTAGTCTCAGAAGATTTTTCAGAGAGTTTGGAATTTTTACGGAAAATCGTTGCGGACGATTCGGAAAACAAATGGAAATTCGGATTGGCCAATTTGAAGAGACTTTTGGCATCTAGTGTAAGTGAATCGGTGAATGGAAGTTGTTTGGCTTTTTTCGAATTCAAATTGGACCTCAACCAGATTTGTTTGTTCAAAAAATCGGATTCCGAAAAGAAAATGAATTAGAATTCAAAATTGAAGGAAATGGCCATTGTTATTGCCCAAAACTTGTTGTTTGAGGGAAATTTTGTGCAAGAAAGCAAGCGAGGATCAAGTGCTTTGGGAATTTTCTGGGACCAAATTGGATTAGACAAGTGCAAGTGGGACCAAGAATTTGAATTATAGGATTTTATTTCGAATTTTTTCCTTCTTTTTCCCCTTCTGCGTACGTCTCCCCCCATGCGCACTCATTCTCTCTCTCTCTCGTGTGAAGCCCCACTGACGGTTCCCTCTATCGTTTCTCATTTTGCATCATCCCTCTTTGACTTTTCTTTATGCTTATCCCATCCCCCACGTTTATTTTAGTTTTTGGCCGCACTCACCCCACAGCCTCTCTCGGTTCTCTCTTCCTCTCGCCTTCGATCACCCCTCTGCAACTCCATTTCTTCTTCAGTTTTTTTCTGCTCTTTGTTCGCTCGGTCGAAAACTTGAGTGTCCCCATGAATTCTCCTTCCTTGCTGCCCTTCTCTCCGCAAATTCAGCCACGAAATCAGCCCCTTTAGCCAAGAACAGAAGCTGGAAAATGGGTTTCCAGCAGTGATTCTTGGCCCGTTTTGTGGTGTTCTAGGCCCCGAACCCGGGACTTGCTTTGGGAAGAATCGACCCTCGCGTCGTCCCCGTCGGATTGATCCGATTTGCGCGCAATTCCGGTGAGTAATCTCACTAATCCTTACTTAGTGAACTAATTATACCTAAGTGTTGTTTAGCGTTAATTAATTAGGATTAGGTGATTAGATTAAAATAGATTAGTGATTATTAATCAATTGTGATGCATATTAGACATTTTGATTGTGCAATTAGAAAGTAGATGTGGTCTACTATTTAATGAATGCATCTCGGGATTTTTTCCAAACCCTTATCGAGGCTCACCAGCACGAGCCCTAAATTGGATTTTTAGTATTTAATAGTTAATTTTCGAAATTAATTTAATTATTTATTTATTTTTCGAAAATTCAACCGAGATGGTCGATGACCAGGGATTTTATCTTAATGATCGTGGTGCAGTCCGTTTATTTAATTGAGCTTTATTTTGAGCTAAATCGGATTTATTGTATTTATTAATTAATTTTCGAAATTAATTAATTATTTATTTATTTTTCGGAAATTAAGGCTGGGATAGCCGACGACCGAAATTTCGCTAATTGTCGCGATCGGTTTATTTATTTGAGAAATTTCATGTTGCATGGAATTAAATTAATTGTGATATTTTAGGGATTTATCCTAAATTGATTGAAATTGAGTGAAATTGAATGATTGATTGGTAGATGGCCGAGTATGTTTATTTAGCATTTATAATGCTTTGATGAGTTGTAAAGTGGATGGACTCATGAGAGTGAATTGGAAATACTCTGGGCTATAACCGATCAGGTACGGTGTTATGGACCTACGTGGTTTGGTGACTAAGGACGTCACTGGTGAAAACGGCGCCTTAAAGAACGCACGTATCGGTCTAGTACTCATATTGTTGTAGGCATATGTGGTTCGGTGATTAAGGACATCACTGACGAAAACGGCGCCTTAAAGAACGCATGCAATTGTCTATTAAACACATCGTTGTAGGCATGTGTGGTTCGGTGATTAAGGACATCACTGGCAAAAACGACGCCTTAAAGAACGCATGCAATTGTCTATTAAACACATCGTTGTAGGCATGTGTGGTTCGGTGATTAAGGACATCACTGACGAAAACGGCGCCTTAAAGAACGCATGCAATTGTCTATTAAACACATTGTTGTAGGCATGTGTGGTTCGGTGATTTGGGATATCACTGACGAAAACGGCGCCTTAAAGAACGCACGCAATTGTCTAGTGGATACGTAACCTTAGCGAATTTGGCGCCCGAGAGCATTAATGTGGCTCTGTGACCGAGTATACTATGGGAGGTTATATGGTGTGGAATGACTTAGAATGGTCCGACTGACATGTAATCGACTAGCTCGATTGATCAATATGATTTGATCCGTTTGTCGTGATTTGATTGACTATTCGATGTGATATATGAAGCATCTCGTATATAACCTTAAATTGGTAGGTTGAGGAGACTGAGGCCAAGGTAAGTCTTCTGACTCGTGCTGTGCTTAGGCAACCATGTGGTGTATTGGTTCCCTAATTGAGTCTTAGTGGGGTAGAACTTGCTGAGACATAGTCTCATCCCGGTTGTGGGACAACATTTCAGGACCCTGATGAAGAGCTGAGGAGGAGGAATCTGAGAAGGAGAACTCAAAGGTGAAACCTGAGGAGAAAGATTTTTGGAAGAAGAAGATAATTCAGAGAGGGATCTTAAGTATGACCTAGATGAGGACTGAGATCCCATCCTCTTTTGTGAATCATGTTTTGATGTGAATAGTGTTAAATTAGAAAGTCGTGAATAGTTTGTAAATATACTTGGAGTTATGCTCTATTTAAAAGTTCGATTATGAGTTTCAATATGAAAAATATGGCCTTACTTTTCTATTCCATCGTTTTATTGTCTAGGGATTTATAACTGCTTCCGCATGTGCTTAATAAAAGAAAGGGTCGACGATACATAGTCCTGGGATATCGCATTTTAAAATCGACCAAGGGAGAAGGATGTGTGCGTGCCCGAGGATCGGGGCGTGACACGAAAAACCCTTGGGAAAGCTAAATCAAACACGCTCTTAATTTTTGGATTATAAAATTTATCATGTTTGCCTTGGAATCTATTCTCTTTTTTTTTCTTTTTTTGGGTCTGATTCCAGGATCTAGCTAAGAATCTTGTTTTTCTTTTGTTCCTTATTTTGGCTTCATTTTTTGTTGTAAAACAATATTAGTAATAAAACGATTCAAAGTAAAAGCTAACAAGGATGAGCGAGCAAAGGCAATTTGGGAACAAAAGAGTGAGGCTCAAACAAGCTGCGAGCAATAGAGGAGGAGGGTGAGTCACGAACAAGAGAGAGAGTCATGAAGTGTTATGCAGTCTAAGTGAGGTTAGAGAGAACAAAGAAAAAGAGAAACAAAAAAAAAAAAAGAAAATAGTTTTTAGACTTTATGAAACCGGTTCCAAATTCGATCCAGTCGATTTATTGCCCCAATCATTCTTCACTTCGAATAGGGAAGCAGTTCAAAATTTGGAAGTGGGAACCAAACCAGTTCCAACCAGAAGCTGGAATTAGACAACTTTTCAGGGTAGTTCGGTCCAGTTATCGAGTAGAACCGATCTGGTTACACAGTTCTACACGTGGCCTTATACATTTGGAAGTGTACGATACAAATGCTTATGTTGTGTTGAATAACTGAGGACAACTCCATATGGAGCAAAATGTCTACGCAGAGAACCATGAGCAAAATGAGCACGACTGTGGTGACCATAGTGAGGAACTTCCAAGAAGAGTAGACGTACTTCCTCATGAGATTATAAGCCTTGACCTTTCGAGTGTTGTTGTAGTACATGTTGACGTCTTGAATCGTCTTGTCCAGCTCCGACGCAGTGCTTTTGGAACCTATGGATTTGATCATTCCATTGAAGAGCTCCACGACTTTGTCATCGCTAGTCGATGGTTTGAGACGATGGACGCTTCCCTCAAAGCAACTTCACGTCCTCGAGGTGTCGATAATGCCGTACATCAACTCCGTGTATCGCGTCAGAACCGAGGAGCCAGGTTGCGATATCATTTCGTAGGCCACGAGGTTTCGTAGTAGAACTTCGGTGGTAGCATTCAGAACGATCCGAGGGAGCTTCAAAGTAGCGGTTTTTGGATCAAAGGCGATGGTTCTTACACCTCCTCCAGCCAAGCGTAGCTTGATCCCGACGCTGTGGAGCTTCGACACCGTGGGGATCATAACGCTTTCTTGAGAAGGGTCTTTCTGAAGGCACTCGGAGCATCCGGGTATCAATTGCATTACCGATTGAATTAACTTGAAGACAAGCTCGACCGGCACTTTCAGCTTCTTCATGAAAGAGAATTTCGATAACTCATTCCATGCCTCAGTGACTTTGGGTGCTGGATTGGGTACCATCTTGATCAGATAGCCAAAGGTTGCACCTGTTGATAAATAGGTACTTTTATTCACTTTTTTCATGAGATTAGTATACTAGAAGTACCAAAAGTTGTATACAGTTCTTATTTTAGTGCCAAAAGTTTTTGTCTTCTCACTTAAATACTAAATTGGATAAAAGAACGATCACTTAAGTGGAAATAATGAGATTCTAGCCAAATTGATTACGCGGCATTTATTATTAAAATTATAACATGACTTGGTAAATTTTTTAAAAACTCTAGTCCATGTGGCATTTCTATTGACATGCTTGATATTGAAGTGATCGTTTTTTAATAATGATTGATACTGAAGTGATCACTTTAACCAAATTTACACTCAAACGATTACTATTTACAACTTTTAGATGATATCGTTTAGGGTTTATATGCTGACTAAATACGTCGGTGAGTCACATAAGACTGAAAAATTAATAAAATATAGTCACATCAAAGTGAATATCATTTTTTTTTTTTAAAGTGATACTTAAATAATCCGAAAAAACCTTTTTGAACTAAAATGAGTGTCCTATATAATTCTTGGAATTTCTAGTGTATTTATTCTAGTGTACTTATCCCCTTTTCTAATGCTTGCATGCAACAAAAGAAAGGAGAAGAGACGCATCATCTCATTCATGCATGTCCTGGGGAATGAAAACTAACCTCTAAGCTCATTCTTCTTCGTCTGTGCTGCTTCTGGGACTGTTCTTCTCAAGATGAGATTGTAAAAGAGATCGAGCAAATGCTTATGCTGGCGAACAGCTTCGGATGGTGAGCACCTTTTTAGTTTGAGAGGTGATATCGCTTCACAGAAACTCATCGACATCACCCCGAGATCCTTATCTATCGACTCATCTTCTTCATTTTCTCTCACTTCCTTCATCGAATTCTTGGTCTGCAACATTATTTTCCTCAGCACAAAGGTGGGAATTTGATTCTCCACCATCATCACGTCTTTGACGATGGAGTCTCGGGTCATCGGTGGAATCCCCCCTCGATCATCTTCCCCAATCGAGTCTTCCTGCCCGATATTGGCCGGCTTATCTGGGTCCATTTTCTCTTGCTTGTGCTTGTAACTGTACAGTAGGTCGAGCAAGAACAAGCTGTCGATGGTCATGATCCATTTCAGAGTGTCCGTGCCGACTTCCAGGTGCAGCTGGTAGCTTGCGCGAATCTTCGCCTCCTCCGCTTGGAGCAAATTAGCTGTCTGATCGAATGCCGGGAGCTTCAGCGCTGCCCGTGCCCGCCGGGCTGTGGCCAGCTTGGGGTTCTCCGTCTGGTAGAGCTGTGGCCGGAAGTGGTGGTACGGTCCCAGCGCAACATGGTGCGGGACGTAGGCCTCTGGCTTCACGGAGCTGATAGATTCAGGCACGTAGTGGACGGAAACCGGGGTCTCAATATCGATCCCGTGATCGAGGGCGTCTCGGATGTGCTTCACCCATTGCTCCTCGTTAAGGCTTGGGTTGATGATGGAGGTCGACGCTGAGGACATGCTTGTTCGACGAGGTTTAGAGAGCTAACTTATGTCTTTTAGTCGCATACAAACACATATATCTTTTGCCTCGTTGCAAATATGAAAGAAAGCAAGGCTGAGCTTCGTGGTGATTACGAAGATGACTTTGAATATTATTAGGGTTGAAGTGGGGCAAGTGGTAGATTATTTTTTGGGCTGCTCTCCTGGGAATGAGAGCGACTGTGTTGAAGAGTCAAAGGGGTCGGCTGAATGATCAAAAGCTTGGTCCGATGCGATAAGATTCCTTGTTCAAATTACAGCGGTCTCTCATTCAGATTATCAGTACAATTCCCATCAATCATCGTTCCCAATAGGATTTTCCTCGCTCCAAATCTTGGTCCACTTTTCTGGGGCCATTTTCTCTCGCTTGTACATGGAACTGTAAAGTATGTCGAGCAAGAGCAAGCTATCGATGGTCATGTTCCATTTCAGAGTGTCTGTGCCAATTTCCAGGTGCAGCTGATAGCTTGCGCAGATTTTCGACTCCTGCCCTTTGATCAAACCAGCTCTTCAATCCAGTGCTAGGAGCTTCAGTGCCACGCGTGCGGTTGGGCCGCGGGTAGCTTGGGGTTCTCAGTCTGGTAGAGCTGTGGCCACAAGCGAGGACGGCGGTAAAAGAGGGCGGCCATTGAACTTTTGATTTTACCAATGAGTCACAAAATCAGGTGAGAACTCTCGATATACAAATCTCTTCGCGAGTCTGGGCCTCCAATGAAGACTTTGACCAAGCTCTTAGGCCACTTCTATGTCTCAAAAGGAATAAGAATTTGACGTCTTCTGCGTGCAATGAATGATGAAACCGAGGGATAACACGCCAAAAGCCTGTAGGAATAATAAAAATCAGGACTTTACAAGATCGGTCTCCATTATATGGAACCAAACGCGTTGCCGCATGTGTATTCTGTGAAGCCCCCTTTTTTTGCATGTGTATTAGCGGCTGGTGCAGGATGGTTTGTGCTACGGCGTGGATCACTGGGCGCGATGCCGGTAGCCGACAGTACTCAGTCACGACCTTAAGGTGACGACACGGCGGAGCTTGGGTCTTTGCGACTCACGGGTGGACAGGAACGACATCACAGCGGGGCTCGAAACGGTGGCTTCACGGATCACGGTGATGGCTCGGGGTGTTGAAGATCCGAAGTTGTTGATGTTCGTTGGACCAGCTAGACGTGTTGTGGGCGACCAACAACGATGGCAGGAGGAAATCTTGAGTGGAAGGCCTGGTTCTTACGTGACGTTGAAGCCGTTCTACGTTTGGATCTTTTTTGTCGTCCTTCGTTGAATTGATGAGTAATATTGGAGACGTCGGGCCAAGTCTGGGCAGCTCGTTGGTGAAGCATTGGACGTGTGCGGAGACCAAGGAGAGAGAAGATTCTCTCTTCTTTTATTGTGCTTTTTGTCTCCTCTTTGAGCACCTACTCTCTTGTTTTTTTTCCTTTTGCTTATGGAAGCTTGTTGCTCATCTTTGTGTCTTCATCATGTAGACTTTTAGAACTTGCAGGCATGGCTGTTGGGGTGCGGTGCAACGCAAGACGTGGCCACACACCAAGGTAGGTAAGGACGCGGTGCTCCTCGCTGGACCTTTGAGTTCGTCGGACGGTTCCTCGAAAAAACCTGCAAACACAACCTAAAAGACTCGTAATATTTGGTGTTGCAAGTGGCCGTGTATTCAATGCGTGTGGCCCTCCGAAAACCCTATGCGTTTTTTCTTTTTATAGGCCGCCGATTTAGTTTTTTTTAATTTTCCAAACTGATATCCACGAAGATAATTTTTTCAAAACGCAATATTCTCTTTCCAAACGCAATATTTGCTTTCGAATTGAAATCTCACAAAGATAAATCCGTAAAATCTCTCCGAGGATACGGGCTTAGGCCGATTTACTCCCTTCGTGGGCTTAGCCCAACTCATTAAATTAAAGTTCTGAACCATCAATTCGAACCCATTTGTCACCGGCCCAATGTAAATGCAAATTAAAAATAAATGCACCTAAAACTATATGTTTTGCAATTAATTAATTAACTAATTTTTTTTAGGGGTTAAAATTAATCCCTAATTTTTAATGTGATAAATGACTAAACGGGTCGCCAAAATTTAGGTGTCAACAATTAAATAAAGCTCATAGCAAGGAGGAAGATTTTCCCACTGAAGACTTCTTAGTTTTGTCTCCATTCCACTAATCATGTGAACTCTAGGCATTTCACTCAAAGATAACTTTGGTTTTATTAGGGCTCAAGTGGGGCAAGTGGGAGTTCATTCAGACCTCAAGGTTTTGAACTTTCCTGCAATGCGAACTTCTTGTTTGGAGCTAGCTTGATTCTTGACATGTACTGTAGTTGAATCTGTGCCTTAAAATTGCAGATAAACCAGAGAGAGTCCTGATTTATAAAGCCTTCCCTGTTTTCTGTATTTTTGTTTTTTTCTACAGCTTTTCTTCCCATTCTTTTTTTTTTTTCCCAATGCTTGATTGCTGAGAAAAAAGCTTCCATATCTTCTTGGATTAGCATCAAGATGAACCCACTAATGCAATGACATAGAACAACTGGAAGAGCACAACACTAAACTTACCTTCATGACCTAATCCGATTATATCCGCCCTCGATATCCTTCCTGTTGCATCTCACCGATGGATTATATATACACACACATCAAACCGAGAGATAAGTGTCGAATCATGTAACATTCATCTAGGCAAGTAACTGAGTAGGATTTACAGTTTTTTTTTCTCCCGAAGAAATTGGATGCAGATATCTGTATTCACCACTACAATGACATGGAAGTATGATCATAAATTAAAAGTAAAACCCCTTTATTGCAAAGGTAAGAAAAAGGAGTCCTCTTGGATTAGTCAGAATGAAATGTAAGAATGATATAGAACGTATTGGAATTGCAATTGCATGTCTTTATTAATTAAAACACAACGGGATTTCACCACGGCAATGAACAAGCAAAGAAAATTTTATTCTTGCACCAGCTCCAGCGGATCTACGAGAGGATAGTAATGAATCCACCTTTGAAACATCTCGTAACATTCTCTGCGTTTGTATTCTGGAGACGAGTGACCAGCTCCCCGTATCAATGGCATTAAGAGAGGGACAAAAGTATTATGACAACAAAAACTACTCAATGAGGAGGAACGGTGGCATTGAAGTCTGAGTTCTCTTACCTTTAATGTTGCGTAGGTCAATCGGTATCCATCATCTGTATACTTCCTTGTGTACCTATGGAAACATGGTAAAATTGGAAGCTCTTACATCATTGAGGACTAAATAACGGGAGAAGTAAGTTCAAGTGAAAGCTAGCAGTAGACCGAACTCTTTGTGAGCTTACCCGGCTACTTGGCCATCTACAAACCACGGTCTCCAATCTGATTCGATCGTTAAATTAAGCCATTTTATCCACTCTTCGATACCATTGTGTGGTATTAACATGTCATGATCACCACTGCAATGAACCTGTTACTCATCACCGGTTGAACTAAGTAATTCTTCTTTTCTGTTGAATTTCACATTTGCCAAAAATGTTCCTAAACTATTGCATATGTCGGTTTTAGCAGTTTTTACCTGAAAACTAGAACTTGCATGCCCAGGCGGGTGAGATTCTTATGATAATCGAGAACACTGTCGACATCTTCAGTGTAGGCTGCTAAGGAATTATTACACCTGAAAAATTCGCTGACTGTCCCCTACAAATTGACACGATGAGATACAATTATTTGCTTAGTTCTCTCAAGAGGGAATAAATTTTAACGTGATGATCATTGGCAAATCATGTACATACCGGCCGAACATGAAGAGCTTCCTGTACACCTGGATAATTACCCCATACATCGACAAGATAATAATCGAAGTACTGTCACATTCACAGAAAAAATTAGAAGACAGATTTATAGAGAGAGAGAGAGAGAGAGAGAGAGAGAGAGACCTTGCACCAAAAGTCGCGAGGTCTTGGGAGCGACACGCGATGATCCTTGGTGAACTCTTGGATGGACCTCCTGTTCTTCTCTTGGTTTGACATTGCCAATTTGAAAGCTTCTTTCGATTTTGGTGAAATGAAAGTACAAACAGGGTCAAGAACATTTGGTTGGCTGATCAATTCGATTAGCTGCAAATAAGACGGGAAGAATCAAAAGTCTCTGCTCAAACTTCATGTTCGCTTAATCTCAAACCGAAAAAGATTTCTTATGCATCCGTTAAGGATGCCCATTCTCTAACCTGGTCATAGGCTGCCAGATCCTCTGTGCAGTTCACGTTTGTCGACTCCTCAAAATCCCCACCACAATTAACTTCTAAAGACTGACAAATACCGAAGGATGTATAATTCGATTATACCGAAGATTCGCAAATCCTCAAGTAATCTTGCGTCGATGAGTTTAACTTATGATTCGTTGTTCATTTACCTCATAGAGTGCATCTGAAATGAGGGCCAACCTATGAGCGAATCGAACTCTTGCGTTAACTTCAAGATCTGTGTTCGTGTGGGGACATGATAGTATCATCCCCTGAAAATGATTTAACGAAGAGAAGAACAGTACATTAACGTAAGATACAGTTTATGCCAAATTTAAGAAGGAAAAGTTAAGATGAGGAGCAAGCTTTTTCCATACCTTAAGGTGGACATATGGTTTAAGTCCAGCTTCATTCCCTGCAAGTTTGCAACAACAAAAGAAAAACAAATGTTTATTTCATAATCCATCCATAGATGTGGACAGGTGACAACGTTTGTGTTTATCCCATTCAATCGGGCTTATGGAGAAGAATTTATTACCCCGTAGAATTGCCGTAGCAACCATGGGAGGATATATACCGGCATAGGAATCGCTACCAACAAACACCCGATTAGTTTGGAAACTTGGATGAGCTGCTAGCCACTGCGTTGCATATATAAATTAGCATTCATTTCACACCCAACTTTTTTCTTACATTATGATACAACCACCATGATATGTGAAGAATTTTACTCACGTTTCTTCAAAATATCTGCATCTGTACAGAATTAAATGTGTCTGTGGAATTGTAAGCTGATGTTGTCGTCGCATAGGAGAAACCCGCGCCAATCGGTGCATCTATGAATATAATGTTGGCTGTCTGGTAATTTTTGAAGGAAAAAGTCCGTATGAACTCAATAAGGGAGCAACAATTATAGTCAAACGAGATTCAGTAATTGGTTAAATATTCCAAAATCAAGGGAAAATTCATCACTCCTCGCTTTACCTTAGTCCACGCATTTGGCTCATAGAGTAATGACGGCAAACCCCCCATGTAATCAGTAACATTGAATTTAAGGGGACCTGCATATGGCGGACCTCAAAATACTATATGTAAACACCTACTTGAAGACATTTGTAGAATGTTATTGAAATAATGATAACATTACTAAGAGGAATAATGAAGAAGAAGAAGAAGAAAACTGACCGATCTGGTACAAGAAGGCATTCAAACCCGAACACCCGGGACCTCCATTCATGAAAAGCAGAAGAGGGTCGGCTCCAGGATTCCCGGTGGACTGCACAAAGTAGTAGAAGAACTCAACCTCGCCAACACTGATGTACCTGCATCAGCCAAAATACCCAATTTAAGATCACCTTAAAAGTCAAATCCATCCCTGCATTCAGAAACCACATTTACTTGTTTACAGTCAGCAAACCGGGATAACCCGGTATTTCCTTGACATTCCAGATAGAAAATGCAGATCCAGAAAGGTACAGAAACAGGGAGGAAGTGAGAAAGGCAAGTGGAGCTGTTTTTGCTTAGACTGATGGAAGTCACTGTTAGAGAGTTCACATGCTGGCATTCCAATCTCGTTGGGAGGAGCCAAACTTACGTTAGCGAAATATTTTGAAAGGTTGGTCATTTTGCAGTAAGTCTACCTAATGACTAAAGTATTATGACTAGAGAAAATTTTAATGCAGCCGATATACGGTAGATCCATCCATTAGGAAGAGTTCATTTGTATGCTCTTGCACAATATGAATCTAGGTGGGCTTCCTCCTCATCAAGAAAATACAATTGTACTCGCTGGCAGGAAAAACTTTTACACAAGATTTCTGACGTGAGTGTGTATGCACTAGAAGAATGAATGAGTTGTGATTAAGTATCGAATTGATTTAGTTCTATATAGGCGATTTGTGCCTGCTTACTATCTAAAACTCCACCTCGATCCCAACATCATCCAAGTTTTTTTTCACATTTTACTTCTTCCACATTGTTGTTTGTCTCGCTTTAATGCTGTTGATCGCATCTATTGAACCAACATCGTTGAAAAGAAAGACATGTATTTTCGGCATTTATTTTCTGCGAGATCAGAATCGTCCTGAAAAATCTTCTACGACTATATATTACAAGGTTAGAAAGAAATGAATATGATGAACTGTAAGGACTAATGGCACAGCTTTCTGAAAGTGTGGAGTCTGGACTGTGGAAGGACCTAATGGACACAGATAAGTGAAAAATTGTAGGGACTAACTGCAAAGTTCACCTAAGCTTGTGCTGCAATCTCATCATCATCATACATCACCAAAAATTAACAGCAAAGAAATGTTCACCTATTCCAACTATGGTGCCCCTTGGGTCACCGTGCTCTCTGGTCGTGGACCGCTGTTAATCGTTTGTAAGTTGCAATACGTGGAAGAAAGTCTAGTTCAAATCATCATCGAGGGAGAGAGAGATGGCATGAAAGAATACAAACTGACCCGGTCTCGAGCTTAAAAGGAAGTCTTCCGGGAAAGCCAGGAAGCATCTCCACAAGGTGCTGAGACGAAGCAGCTGAGGCAGACACTAGCACCAGCAAAATGCACGCCCATTTCTTCTCAAGACCTTTCCTTCTTGAGTTCAACATTGCCTTTTGCCTTGCCATTGCCTCTCTCTCGGTTTCTCTCTGTGATTTCACTTTCGTGCAATGAAGGAAAAAAAAGTGGTTCAAACTGATAAGAAGTTTTTTTTTTTTTTTGGTCGGTAAACTGATAAGAAGTTGGTGAATATTTTATTGAGCAGGTAGCTGATCACTTCAATGCTATGCATTTAACTCTCTCAACAACTGAAGATAATGCACTTTAATGATGAAGCATGCGCTCATCAATGCTTGCAGATCTTATAATGAGAATTTCAGTTGAGCCCAAAATTCGACCGACATGTAAAGCCAATAGGGTATTGAAAGGTAAATGAAGTGATTATCATTGCTTGTGCTCGAAATAAATCGAGAATCCTTTTTGGGAGAAAGACAATATAAAAGCTATAATTTTCGTACGGAGTTCACTTTAATATCACAACCTTTCATTTTGTTCACTTGAGTGCTACATCAGTGAAATATCGATCATTTAAATACCTCAAGTAACGTATTCGTTCTTATCTCATTTGTGTCCTATGTTATGTACCTAGATACATATGTATATATACCCATATTTTATATTTCACTTTTACAAAGATTACTCTTTTCATCTTGTGGTTTGTTTAATTACTAGCAGTTGACATCCTTGATTAGACATCTGTTAGGAAAGGGCGGTTAAATTCACAAAAGTATCATTACAAGATGCAAAGCATTCGAAACCGTCTTGGTAAAACATTGAGAACCGCTTTTTCTCGCAAAATTGGCCATCTATTTTAGTGCTTCTCATGCCTGTCTCCACTCATCTTATCTTCTCCATCGCACGCTCCTATTTTTGTGGCTTTCCACCTTTTTATCTCATCCCTCTCATTGCATATAATGGTGTTAGGTTTATGATAAGTGAACTGGTGAGAAGAGGGCACAACTTCAGTGACTCCGGATGAGCGTTACCATAAAAAATTCCACATTTATAATAAGAATTCGATTTGAGCCATGGTACTCATTTTGAGCAAGCCGGTCACCGCGGCTCCACCACGAAGTTAGTGGGAGTATAGCCCGGTTTATACATATTTTGTTAGATACCCATCATAACCCGCCATGGGGCAGATATGATGCGGGAGCATCAAGCTCAATAGATAAGATCTCAAGCTCCACTCATATTTCATCGATTGAACCAATCCATTAGCAATTCACGCAAGCAAAATCCGATTTCGGCTATAATTTAATTATGTGGGTTAAAAGATCAAGTTTACAATTATGCAGTATTGTTATTGAATTATAAGACTCATTGTCGACTTCAAGGCTCCCAATGCTGGATCGTCATGTAAAGCCACTAGAGAGATAGAATGGTGAATGACATGATTAGGTTTGCTTGTGCTTAGAATAAATTGGATCAAGAAAGCGGTCTGCACGGCGAACATCCAGAAATCGGGCTTCGGTGGCCCAAGAACAACTTTACGCTAACCGTCAACATAATCACTAGAGTCACAACTTCGCCGGATAGGCTTGATATTGTCCGATGATAGGCCTGCACATACATACAATTTGTATCCTATGTTATATATCTACTTAGGCGAAATGACCAAAAAAGCCATAAACCTATTGCACTTCTGTCCATTTATTCTTAAACCTTCAATTGTTGATTTAGTCCTAAAACTTTTCACATTTTGCTAATTGAGCCTATCGAGCCAATTTAGGTTGAAAACGATGATGTGGCCGACGACGATCTATGTGACACAGCCGGCTTTAACATGGACATTTTTCTACAATTTTTTTAATGATTTTTTTGGTATTTTTTCCTTTCTTTACTCTTTTTTTGTTTGTTCGTTGGTGAGGGCCACCACATCGCCGGCCAAAGCGAGGGTATGCGATCCCTCACCCACATTTGGACCAAGCAAGGGCATCACGGCCCTTGCCTGTGGCTTGCTAGGGTTGGCCAACGATCATGACTTGCCCCCAATCCCAAAAATAAAATAAAAAAAGTCAATAAAAGAAATGAAAAAACCAAAAAAGTTATTAAAAAATATCCACGCTAGCATTTGCCATTACAAGTAGGACGGTCGATATCCTCGTTAGCAAATTTCAGCCTAAATTGACCGGATGACTTCTTAATTGACAAAATGTGAAAAATTTTATAACTAAATTAACATAATCGAAAAGTTTAGAATTGAAATAGCACAAAAGTAATAGATTTTAAACTTTTTTTTTTGGTAATTTTCTCTATCTGCATACAAATGTATATATAGACATATTCGTTCTATTTACGTGTTTAATTTTCTAGGAAAAAATTACTCTTTTCATCCCGTGGTTTGTTTACTAACAAACTAGCGATTTTACGTCATCCATTAGTTAATTTGTTAGAAAATGAAGGAAAAATTTATAAAAGTATCATTGCAAGATGCAAAGTACCGAAACCGATCTTTGTAAACATTTTGAACCGATTTTTCTAGCAAAACAGGCCATATATTGTCATGTTTCTCACACCTATCTCTTCTCATATCACTTTCTCCATCGCACGCTCTGCTTCGTGGGATTTTCATCTTTCGTTACGGTATTAGCTTTTCGATCGGTAAAATGGTGGGAATGGGGGACCAACATCGGTGACTCCTCCTGACCGCTACCATAGAATTCCATACCTACGATTAAAAAACATTTGATTTCAGCTATGGCTATTACTCGTCATGACTCATGAGCAAGCTCGTCATCGCTGCCCCCACCACGGATTTAGTGAGAGAATGTAGTAATCACACCCACTTAAGCGGATACTCATTTGCCTTTTCTTTTGGCCCTTTTGGGCCTTCGTGTCCGTACTAGTTTATGTTTGGATTGGAAAAAAAAAAATCTCTTTGCCGTTTAAAGAAAGAGCAGCTGTGCTCGTTCCCAAGAGAGCCCTTCTTTCTTTTTTTCCTTGAATCTTTTGTACTCATCATAGTCCTAAAGTAGGAGAGACTTTCGTGTTATATTCGAGGGAAATCACCTTATCGATCCTAAATTTGTTGTACGGATTTCAATTCACTCATAACTTTTCGAAATTTCTCATTTTAGTCCTAAATATTTGCACGAAATCCCAGTAGTCTTTCTAGCAATTTTTTTGCCGAAAATTGTTGACATGGCCATGTGGCGTAAGACAACCAAATATGCCTAAACAATCACGTTAGCCATTTTTGGCAAACCGCAATGACTATATTGGAATTTCGAGCAAAAATTTATTGGGAAGTTGTGAAGTGGATCCTCAAATATTTGAAGGGGATAATAGACATGAGTATAGTGTATTGAAGGGACAACAATGGTAATGAGACAACTAATTTTGTGGATTCAAATCACACTAGTAACTTGGATGATTACAAGTCTTTAGTAGGGTATGTGTTAACACTAGCAGGTGGTGCATTTAGTTTGAAAATATCCTTATAGGATCACGTTGCCTTGTCTTCGATTGGGGCAAAGTACATGGCACTAACCTTTATAGCGAAAGAGGCGATATGGTCACAAAATTTGCTTTTGGACTTTAGGTTAAATCAGAAAAGTGTTGATATACTCATTAATAACCAATGTGTGATATTTTTGGCATATAATTCAGTTTATTAGGAGCGAACTAGATACATCAATAATAGGTATCACTTCATCTGAGATATCTTAGCAAAGGGTAATGTTATTGTGAAAAAAATTGCTACAGCAGATAACTCAGTGGACATGATGACTAAGTCTATTTCTTTGGCAAAGCTCAAGCTTTGCTTGAGCTTAATTGTTGTTTGTGTAAAGTGAGCGGCTATCGGGGCATTAGGAGAGCAACATGGATTATGAGTGTTATAACTTGGTTTTGAACATCAAGTCAAGGTGGAGAATTGTTAAATTAATGTCTCAAGTTTGAGTCATTACGGATCCGTTGGAAGATTTTGATTTGTTCAAAATCTGCTATTCCCCATCCAAATCAAATTTGGTTTCTTATTCATGGGTGTTGGGTTTCAATAATAGTCGAACAGTGCATTCTTGCGGATAAGACTTCAAATTTGAACCGAAGAATTTTGCATTAAAGGACAAAAAAGGAGCACACCATCTTTTATTATATTTTGCTTTTGAGGGCAAAAGGATAATTGCTTTTGAGGGCAAAAGGGTAATCGTCTGAGAAAGAAATAAAGCAAGGGTTTGTTTTGCTTTTATTTCTCGTGCGGCCGGACTTGGTCTCTTTATAAAAGTCGCGTAAAAGATGAAAGCTTTACAATATATATGTTGCCAAATCCTGGTTGAAGTTGCACACGATGGGCCGAGCGTTAAAGTTGTTGACTCTAGGCACAATATATAGAAAGACGTGGGTTTCTTCGCAAGAAAAAAAGCGTCAAACGTCTAGAGCACCACACGAAAACAAGAGCTACACAAGCCAAGAACACGGTCAAGAAGAAGCCGTCGTGCGCAAGAAAAAAGACGAACGCGTTGAGTTCTATCTTGGGCATATGTAGAGGGCTTGAACGCTTGAAAGATTTTGTGCCATGAGTTTACGCCCAAATGAGTTGTTTATTTATAAATACTTTCAATTTAAGCTTAAATCTTGGTGTGGGAAAGACTCCAATATGTAAGTAATTGCAAACTCTGATTCTTTGATTATAATGTATTATTTGTTGCTGGCTCTCTCTATAGATGTGGATACCAATACTCGAACCGAACTAATATTTTTCACATTGACTTATCTATAAGATTCTGTTGTTTCTACATATTATATTTCAACACATAGGTAAGGGCGATCGGTTTCAAAGTGAGTAGGTTCTAGACTTGGAATTTAGAACCGTCCTTGTCACGCCCCGATCCTTGAACGCGTGCCCATCCCTCACCTGGTCGATTAATAGCGACGTCCTAGGACGCATCGCCGACCCTGTTCATTTAATATGCGCAAGCGGAAGTATAAAGAAAATCCCCAGACAATAAAACAATGGGATAGAAAAGCAGGGCCATAATTTTCACATTGAAGCTTATAACCAAACTTTTATATACAACACAAACGGTATAATTCACAACCCTTCATAACCTCCTGATTCACTCTATTCACACCAAAACTGGATTTCCAAAAGAGGATGGGATCTCAATCCTCATCCGGGTCATACTCAGGATCATCTGGATCCTCTTCCTCAGTTCCTTCCTCGCTAGGTTCTTCCTCTTCTGGTTCTTCTTCCTCCTCTTCAACTTCTTCTTCGGCTTCTGATGCCGGCTCATCATCAGGCATCTCCTCAGCTACTCCCCAATCTTCATCCTCCTCCGGCCCATCCACCTCCTGTTGTGCCATCCCACCATTACCTTCATGCCCATTATCTTCCTCAGTTGAAGGTACGGGAGTAAAAACTTCGGCCTGCTAGTGTGGGTCCCTCGCATCCACTACCGATCCATCCACTCGATCGGCTGTTCCCTCTCCGAACGCCTTTTCCATCACGTCGAAAGGGACGTCCTCTTCCGGGATAGGGCCTTCTCTATGACCATCAAAATAGTCACAGTACCAAAACCGATATCTGTGGGGCCTCTGGTCATCCTCTCCCACATTGACCCAGATGGTCGACTGAACTAAAACGTACACTAACCCTTCCGGATGAGGGTGGACATGAAAGTGGGTCTCAAACTCCGAGATATGTTCAAGAATGCCATAATGCATGCGAGGATGAGGAGGTGGAGGTGCTGCCATTCTAGGGGCCTGAAATATTATCCCACTGGTAGGGATAAGACTACGTCTCAGCGAGTTCTACCCCACTAAGACTCAATTAGGGAGCCAATACACTACTCGGTTGCCTAAGCACAGCACAAGTCAGAGAACTTACCTTGGCCTCAGATTCCACCTGCATGTTAGCACAGATCACATAGGCATCCAAGCAATCACATCACTGATCAAAGCATCGATCAAATCGACCTAGTCGATTTCACACCAACAAGACCACTCACGGTCATTCCCATTCAATCAATCAATTTACAACATCGAGACTCAAGCAATGATCAATCACATTAAATCACACTGGATCATCGATCAATCGTACCATCTCTCGGTCATTCCTTCCATCCCATATAACCTCCAATAGTACACTTAGTCACAGAGCTCCATCATTGCTCTCGGGCGTTGTTTTTGCCAAGGTGACATAAGTAACATACGGTCTACGTGCGTTCTTTAAGGCGCCGTTTTTGCACAGTAATCTTCCCCATCACCGAACCACGCCCGTCACGATTCATAGGCAGTCTACGTGCGTTCTTTAAGGCGCCGTTTTCGCACAGTGATATTCCTCAATCACCGAACCACGCTTGCCACAAGTCATAGACAGTCTACGTGCATTCTTTAAGGCGCCGTTTTCGCATAGTGATCTTCCCCATCACCGAACCACGCCTGTCTATACTTCGTACTCAATAGACAATTGTGTGCGTACTTTAAGGCGCCGTTTTCGCCAGTGATGTCCTTAATCACCGAACCACACATGCCTATAACAATGTGTCCAATAGACAAGTGCATGCGTTCTTTAAGGCGCCGTTTTCGCCAGTGATCTTCCCCATCACCGAACCATGCATGCCTATAACAATGTGAGTACTAGACCGATACGTGCATTCTTTAAGGCGCCGTTTTCGCCAATGACGTCCTTAGTCACCGAACCACGTAGGTCCATACACCATGCCTGATCGATCCAACCCCAAAGTACTTCTGATTCATTCTCACCATTCCACACACTTTACAACTCAACAAAGCATAAGAATGCTAAATAAACAAACTTGGCCATTTTTCCAATCAATAATTCAATCTCAATCAATTTCAATCAATTTAGGGCAAATCCCTAAAATATCACAATTTATTTAATTCCATGCAATGTAGAGCTCGAATAAATAAACGGATTTTGCGCCACGACAATCGCACGAAATTTC
Organism: Eucalyptus marginata; assembly: GCA_014182565.1. Taxonomy (NCBI): domain Eukaryota; kingdom Viridiplantae; phylum Streptophyta; class Magnoliopsida; order Myrtales; family Myrtaceae; genus Eucalyptus; species Eucalyptus marginata. The sequence continues at coordinate 41,907,437 of CM024589.1, read as the reverse complement.
GGTCGTCGGCTATCTCCGCCTTAATTTCCGAAAAATAAATAATTAATTAATTAATTTCGAAAATTAAATAATAAATATTAGAAATTCAATTTAGCTCAAAATAAAGCCCGATTAAATAAACGGACTTCACCACTGTCATCAGCATAATATTATGGTCGCTGGCCATCACAGTTGAATTTTCGGAAAATAAATAATTATTTAATTTAATTTCGAAAAATAATATTTAAATGCCAAAAATTCCACTTAGGCCCGAAATATCAAATTGAAGCCCGATAAAGGGTCGAAAAATTCTCGGGCTACCCTCAATAAATAGTAGACCATGTCTACTTGCTAATTACACATTCAATTTGACTAAATTGCATCTCAATCAACTAATAAACCCTAATCTAATCACCTAAGCTTAATTAAATAAACTAAACAGCCAATTAAGTATAATTAACCCACTAAGCAAGGATTAGTGTGGTTACCCACCGGAATCGCACGCAACCGGTATCAAATCGACGAGCTTGGCGCGGGGGTCGATTCCTCTCAAAGCACGACGCAACTCCGAGGCCCGGAAACGGCCCAAACCGACCTCGGAAGTGGCTGGAAACCCAGTCCATGAGGGGGCTGTGATGGCTATAAAAAGTCACAAAACGACCATAAAACACATCCACAAGGGCGGCAAGGCACGGGGGAGGGTCGGTGGAGGTCCGGCGGCTTCGAACAGTGGCCGGAGGTGGCCGGACGAGGGCTGAACGGGGCTAGGCAGTAGCTGGTTCGTGCGGAGGAGGACGCCCGGGGCGCGAGGAGGGCGGTGGCAAAGCGCGCGGCGAGCGGCGGACGCGGGCGCGGGCGGCGGGACGGCGACAAAGGGTGGCGCGCGGGCTTCGGCAAGCTGTTGTCCGGCGAGCTTCTTCTTCTGGTTTTTGTTTCCTTTTCACCAAGAAGAAAGAAGAAGAAGAAGAAGAAGAAAGGGAGGGGGGGCTTTCGGTCACGTGGGAGGGAAAAAAAAAGAAAGAAGAAAGAGAAGAGAAGAGAGATAGACATTGACTAGTCAAAAGCAAAAGTAAAAAGGTGAGAGAGATAAAAGGAAACCAAAATTAATTTGGCTTTTTGGTTCGGGGGGGCATCCGCACGAAAAGGGGGAGGGGAGAGAAAAGAGAAAAGAGAGAGAGAGAGAGAAAGAAAGAAAAGAAATGGAAGAAAAATAAAAAGAAAAATAATTAAATAGTAAAACAATTTTACTATTTCAATTATTCCAATTATTTTCCTTTTCTCTTTTTATTTTCTTCCGGTCTTCGATTTTCCTTCCGATAATTTCTTTCTCGAAATTTCGAACTCGTCAATAAATTGACGGACGATGAGACAAATTCCCAAAAATAAGAATTATGACACGCTTAAAATTTGATTCCCGAAATCGAGTTCAATTTCGTGGTTAAAATCAATCAGACGCGATTTTAGTCTAATCCAACCAATTAAGTAGCTTTTAGGGATTTTCACCGCGGATACATCCCTTAACGGCTTCACTCAATGGGTTAGTTAACTCGTGAGTGATCAGCTCAGAAAAAAAAAGGACCGTAGGCACGTCGACGAAAGGCGCATTTCACTTTGTTGAAACGGGGTCGAATTTTGGGATGTCACAACTCTTCCCCTCTTATAAAAATTTCGTCCTCGAAATTTAAACCTTACAAACTTAAACAAAAAGGTGGGGGTACAATTCTCTCATTGATTCTTCAGTCTCCCATGTCGCTCCTTCAGTACCGTGGTGTTGCCAGACCACCTTGACCAACGAAATGGTCTTTGTACGCAGTACCTGCTCCTTTCTGTCTACAATCTGGACCGGTCTTTCCACGTATGACACTCTGTCATCCACATCCAATTCTTCAAAATTGAGCACGTGTGTCGGATCAGGCTCATACTTCCTCAACATCGACACGTGAAAGACGTCATGCACTTGCGCCAACCTTGGCAGCAATGCAAGACGATACGCTAAGGTCCCAATTCTCTCGAGAATTTCAAATGGACCTACGTACCTTGGACTTAGCTTGCCTTTCTTCCCGAAGAGCGAAGTTCCTCTCAATGGTGACACCTTTAGGAAAACGTGATCACTAACTTGGAATTCCAAAGGTCTCCGGCGCTTATCTGCGTAACTTTTCTGTCTGCTCTGCGCGGTCTTCAATCTGTTTCTGATCATTGCCACGGCATCTACTGATTGCTGAACTAACTCTGGGCCTGTTATCTTCCTTTCTCCGACTTCATCCCAACATACTGGAGTTCTGCATGCTCTACCATACAATGCTTCAAATGGAGCCATCTTGATACTCTACTGGTAACTGTTGTTGTAGGCAAACTCTACTAGGTGCAACTGATCCTCCCAACTTCCTTTGAAGTCTATCACACAAGCTCTTAGCATGTCCTCAAGGGTCTGAATCGTCCTCTCCGACTGGCCATCTGTCTGAGGATGGTACGCCATACTATACTGAAGCTTTGCACCTAAAGCACTCTGCAAGCTCTTCCAAAAAGCAGCAGTAAACCTCGGGTCTATATCTGAGGTTATCGTAACCGGCACTCCATGCATTCGAACCACTTGACGCGTACGGTCTGCGTGCCTATCAAGGCGAGGTCCTTTCGGCGCAATGAAGTGAGCCGACTTTGTCAGTCTGTCCACTACTACCCAAATTGAATCACTTCCTCTCTGACTTCTTGGTAGTCCAGTCACGAAATCCATCGTGATATCCTCCCATTTCCATTCTGGGATCGTAAGAGGTTGCAAGAGTCCCCCTGGTTTGCAATGTTGAGCCTTTACTTGTTGAGATGTCAGACACTTGGCCACATGCTTGGCAACGTCCGTCTTCATACCTGACCACCAATAATGTTGATGCAGATTTTGATACATTTTAGTGCTTCCAGGATGAACGATGTAACTACTACGATGTGCTTCAGATAAAATTTCTTCTCTAAGTTCTACATCGTTAGGTACAACCAAACGTCCTCGGAACCTTAATGTCCCATCATCAGCAATCTGAAAATCAACCTTTCTTTTCTCAGTGTCTTCCTAAATAATCTTCTGTACATCTGGATCTGCCGGTTGGAGTTGTTTAATTCTGACCTGGACATTCGGTTCAATTCTGAGGGTGGCCATAAAACTTGAAAGGTGGCCTACCTCAAATTTGAATTCCGAATCCCGAGCTCTCTCAATTAGATTCCATTCTTTAATCAAGATCTGGGCTACTGAAGACTTCCTACTCAGAGCATCGGCGACCTTGTTCACCTTCCTCGGATGGTATAAAATATCACAGTCGTAATCTTTTAGCAATTCCATCCATCGACGCTGTCTCATGTTCAACTCCTTCTGAGAGAACAGTTACTTGAGACTCTGATGGTCCGTGAAGATCTGAAATTTTTCACCACACAAATAATGTCTCCAAATCTTCAAGGCAAAGATAATTGCCGCGAGCTCTAAGTCATGCGTTGGATAGTTCTGTTCATGAGGTCTCAAGCGGCGAGAAGCTTATGCAACTACCCTACCATGTTGCATTAACACGCAACCCGGTCCTCGAAAGACGCATCACTATAGATCTCAAATCCTCCAGGACCAGATGGAATTGTCAGCACAGGAGCCGTAGTCAGCTTTTCCTTCAGCTCTTGAAAACTACGCTCGCACTTATCTGACCATACAAACTTCTCATCTTTCTTCGTGAGTTTAGTTAGAGGCAATGCTAGCGCTGAGAAACCTTCTACAAACCGTCTGTAATACCCTGCCAATCCCATAAAACTTCTGATTTTTGTCACTGATGTCGGTCTCTGCCAATTGATCACGGCTTCTATCTTGTTCGGGTCGACGGAGATTCCTTCTCCGGAAATCACATGACCTAGGAAGGCAACTTGAGTCAACCAAAACTCGCATTTGCTAAACTTAGCATACAACTTATGCGTCCTTAAGGTCTGGAGCACTAATCTCAGGTGATTCTCATGTTCTTCATCACTCTTCGAATAGACCAAGATATCATCTATGAACACGATAACAAATTAATCTAAATATTCCTTGAATATTCGATTCATCATATCCATGAAAGCAGCTGGAGTGTTCGCCAGGCCAAACAACCTTACAGTATTCTTGTGAAGTCCATATCAAGTACGAATAGTTGTCTTCAGTATAACCTCCTTTCTGGTTCTTAACTGATGACTTCATAATCTCAAGTCGACCTTTAAAACATCGATACTCTTTATAACTAGTCACCCACTAGTCAAGCATAACTATTGCCAGTGATTCCCCTTTCTCTCACTTATTTCAATAAATTAAAGTTTCCCAAACTTCACCAAAACTCTGCTACGATACCTTGATAGAATTCATCCCTAAACATTTTTCCTCTGATTAGTACCAGGTTGGTTCCATTCCTGTCCTTTTTGCCATCCTATTGGCGTCCTAACTGAGGTAGCGGAGTCAGTGTTCCATTGGACTTTCACTGATAGTCTTTCACCTGATGACCATGCTAATCGTAGTCACAGCACGTTCTAGTCATATTCAAACACTAGCTTCATCCATGTTTCCTTCCACAATTTCAACACCTACCTGGTGAGCCTTCTACCTCCTGTCAAGTGCTAGCATGCACTATTTCTTGTACCGGAGGCCTATCCCACAAATTCCACGGTGCGTTCTATGGCACACTTCTTCTAACCTGTCATATCGATGGTGACAACAGTAACCCTTGTCGAGATTTCATCTAATTATGTAGACAACCCATAAATCATTGTCCGTGCTGGCTACACTTACCATTAATTTCTGTCCTCAGAATACATGAGGCGATCTATATCATCTTCCATGGAACAACATGTGCCATTTGTCTCAATGCCGACTTGACTATTACACCTTGCCCTTGGGTGGAATAAAATACTCTTTCCTCAACATTAATCTTTTCCCTGACCGAATTTCAAGTCTGCCTACACTGAATCTTGACTCAGGTATCGAAATAAATTCCCTGATCATCCTTCTGGGTTGGACCTTGACAAAGGTAGCAACAACAACAACTTGATCCTGATCTTTCTGGCTCATCCAGATCCCAAGGAACACTTGCATCAGAATGATCCTATCGGACTTAGGATCATTCGACGCTGCTACACTAGTACCAACCTACGGTGGTACTCTTACGCTTGAGCTGGCCAGAGTCAACACTCTGCCACAACTGCCTCGAGTACCGACCTTTGTCGATGCTTTACCCCGAGTCGCAAAGGACACTGTCCTCTTACTAGAAGTTCTCAGCTTACGCTTGCTCATGGTTCGTCTTTTGCGACACACGCTTCCGAATCCACACTGGATTAGAAGATGAGCGATTCACACAACAAACAATTTTAACACTCAGCTAACACAGACATGCACCAGCATGAATTTAAAGGCCATCCTACTACTATCCCATGAACCATCGCTCCTTATCACTCTAATCTTGAACTTCGCTCTGATACCACTTAAACGGGATGTCACGCCCCGATCCTCGAACGCGTGCCCATCCCTCACACTGTCGATTAATAGCAATGTCCCCGGGACGCATCGTCGACCTGTTCATTTAATATGCGCAAGCGAAGTATAAAGAAAATCCCCAAACAATAAAACAATGGGATAGAAAAGCAGGGCCATAATTTTCACATTGAAGCTTATAACCAAACTTTTATATACAACACAAATAGTATAATTCACAACCCTTCATAACCTCATGATTCACTCTATTCACACCAAAACTGGATTCCCAAAAGAGGATGAGATCTCAATCCTCATCCGGGTCATACTCAGGAGCATCCGGATCCTCTTCCTCAGTTCCTTCCTCGCTAGGTTCCTCCTCTTCTGGTTCTTCTTCCTCCTCTTCAACTCAGGCATCTCCTCAGCTACTCCCCAATCTTCATCCTCCTCCGGCCCATCCACCTCCTATTGTGCCATCCCACCATTACCTTCATGCCCATCATCTTCCTCAGTTGAAGGTACGGGAGTAAAAACTTCGGCCTGCTGCTGCGGGTCCCTCACATCCACTACCGATCCATCCACTCGATCGGTTGTTCCCTCTCCGAACGCCTTTTCCATCACGTCGAAAGGGACGTCCTCTTCCGAGATAGGGCCTTCTCTACGACCATCAAAATAGTCACGGTACCAAGACCGATATCTGTGGGGCCTCGGTCATCCTCTCCCACATTGACCCGAGATGGTCGGCGAACTAAAACGTACACTAACCCTTCCGGATGAGGGTGGACATGAAAGTGGGTCTCAAACTCCGAGATATGTTCAGGAATGCCATAATGCATGCGAGGACGAGGAGGTGGAGGTGCAACCATTCTAGGGGCCTGAAATATTATCCCACAACCGGGATGAGACTACGTCTCAGCGAGTTCTACCCCACTAAGACTCAATTAGGGAGCCAATACACTACTCGGTTGCCTAAGCACAGCACGAGTCAGAGAACTTACCATGGCCTCAGATTCCACTCCGCATGTTAGCACGAGATCACATAGGCATCCAAGCAATCATCATCGATCAAAGCATCGATCAAATCGACCTAGTCGATTTCACACCAACAAGACCACTCACGGTCATTCCCATTCAATCAATCAATTTACAACATCGGACTCAAGTAATGATCAATCACATTAAATCACATTGGATCATCGATCAATCGGACCATCTCTCGGTCATTCCTTCCATCTCATATAACCTCCAATAGTACACTTAGTCACAGAGCTCCATCATTGCTCTCGGGCGTTGTTTTCGCCAAGGTGACATAAGTAACAGACGGTCTACGTGCGTTCTTTAAGGCGCCGTTTTCGCACAGTGATCTTCCTCATCACCGAACCACGCCTGTCACGATTCATAAGCAGTCTACGTGCGTTCTTTAAGGCGCCGTTTTCGCACAGTGATATTCCTCAATCACCGAACCACGCCTGCCACAAGTCATAGACAGTCTACGTGCGTTCTTTAAGACGCCGTTTTCGCATAGTGATCTTCCCCATCACCGAACCACGCCTGTCTATACTTCGTACTCAATAGACAATTGTGTACGTACTTTAAAGGCGCCGTTTTCGCCGGTGATGTCCTTAATCACCGAACCACACATGCCTATAACAATGTGTCCAATAGACAAGTGCATGCGTTCTTTAAGGCGCCGTTTTCGCTAGTGATCTTCCCCATCACCGAACCATGCATGCCTATAACAATGTGAGTACTAGACCGATACGTGCGTTCTTTAAGGCGCCGTTTTCGCCAGTGACGTCCTTAGTCACCGAACCACGTAGGTCCATACACCGTGCCTGATCGGTCCAACCCCAAAGTACTTCTGATTCATTCTCACCATTCCACACACTTTACAACTCAACAAAGCATAAGAATGCTAAATAAACAAACTTGGCCATTTTTCCAATCAATAATTCAATCTCAATCAATTCCAATCAATTTAGGGCAAATCCCTAAAATATCACAATTTATTTAATTCCATGCAACGTAGAGCTCGAATAAATAAACGGACTGCGCCACGACAATCAGCACGAAATTTCGGTCGTCGGCCATCTTTGCCTTAATTTCCAAACAATAAATAAATAATTAATTAATTTCGAAAATTAAATAATAAATATTAGAAATTCAATTTAGCTCAAAATAAAGCCCGATTAAATAAACGGACTTCACCACTGTCATCAGCATAATATTCCGGTCATTTGGCCATCACGGTTGAATTTTCGGAAAATAAATAATTATTTAATTTAATTTCGAAAAATAATATTTAAATGCCAAAAATTCCACTTAGGCCCGAAATATCAAATTGAAGCCCGATAAAGGGTCGAAAAATTAGGGCTACCCTCGATAAATAGTAGACCATGTCTACTGCTTAATTACACATTGATTTGACTCGATTGCATCTCAATCAACTAATAAACCTAATCTAATCACCTAAGCTTAATTAAATAAACTAAATAACCAATTAAGTATAATTAACCCACTAAGCAAGGATTAGTGTGGTTACCGACCGGAATCGCGCGCAACTGGTATCAAATCGACGGGCTCGGCGCGGGGGTCGATTCCTCTCAAAGCACGGCGCGACTCCGAGGCCCGGAAACGGCCCAAACCGACCTCGGAAGTGGCTGGAAACCCAGTCCATGAGGGGGCTGTGATGACTGTAAAAAGTCACAAAACGACCATAAAACACATCCACAGGGGCGGCAAGGCACGGGGGGAGGGTCGGTGGAGGTCCGGCGGCTTCGAACGGTGGCCGGAGGTGGCCAGACGAGGGCTGAACGGGGCTGGGCAGCAGCTGGTTCGTGCGGAGGAGGACGCCCGCGGCGCGAGGAGGGCGGTGGCAAAGCGCGCGGCGAGCGGTGGACGCGGGCGCGGGCGGCGGGACGGCGGCAACGGGCGGCACACGGGCTTCGACGAGCTGTTGTCCGACGAGCTTCTTCTTCTAGTTTTTGTTTCCTTTTCACCAAGAAGAAAGAAGAAGAAGAAGAAAGGGAGGGGGGCTTTCGGTCACGTGGGAGGAAAAAAAAAAAGAAAGAAGAAAGAGAAGAGAAGAGATATAGACATTGACTAGTCAAAAGCAAAAGTAAAAAGGTGAGAGAGAAAAGAGGAAACCAAAATGAATTTGGCTTTTGGGGGGGGCATCCGCTCGAAAAGGGGAGGGGAGAGGAGAGAGAAAAAGAGAGAGAGAGAGAGAGAGAAAAAGAAAGAAAAGAAAGGGAAGAAAAATAAAAAGAAAAATAATTAAATAGTAAAACAATTTTACTATTTCAATCATTCCAATTATTTTCCTTTTCTCTTTTTATTTTCTTCCGGTCTTCGATTTTCCTTCCGATAATTTCTTTCTCGAAATTTCGGATTTCGTCGATAAATTGACGGACGATGAGACAAATTCCCAAAAATAAAATTATGACACGCTTAAAATTCGATTCCCGAAATCGAGTTGATTTCGTGGTTAAAATCAATCGACGCGATTTTAGTCCAATCCAACCGTGTAAGTAGCTTTTAGGGATTTTCACCGCGGATACATCCCTTTAACGGCTTCACTCAATAGGTTAGTTAACTCGTGAGTGATCAGCTCAAAGAAAGAGGACCGTAGGCACGTCGACGAAAGGCCCATTTTACTTTATCGAAACGGGGTCGAATTTTGGGATGTCACAGTCCTAGGGTGAGTTTGGTTGAATTTAAGGTGCAATGCACATGCTATAGCCAAAGTCCTTTAGAAGAAATGCAAATTGAATTTGGTAAAAACTCATTTGCAAAAAAACTTTGGGTGAAGTAGTGTTTGGTAAAAAAAAAAAATTGCAAAGGGCTTTCACAGTAGTTTTTCTTTTTTTATTAAATAGAAATCAACCCCTTCGCTAGCTCTGATGAAGAGTTCAAGCCGCTAACTAGCTAGATTTGGTGTTGGCGACCTAGGTCACATGACCTCAAGCGACCCTTGGTGAGGGTCGCGCAACTCAGGTGACTATCGCTTGGGCGGTTATGTGATTTCAGGTGGCCATCGCATGGGTCGCATGACCTCCCTTGTCTCTCATTGGCCCTTCACAAGTCGAATTTGACCTCGTTGGCTCTTGTCAACTACCTTAGCAAAGAAGATGAAGTGTAACAACAAGGGGCAAAATTGAAAAATTAAAGAATTGGTGAAGATAGTTTTGTAAGAAAAGATTTATTTAACCCTACTTTTAGCATTTTGCAATTGCTATTTTGAAAGGTTGGTCCCTACTTGTTTTGAGCCTTCAGCATTCCCAAGACCAACATTTGGCCAAAAACTACTTCGAAAAGCTTGCCAAACAGTTTTTCCCAAGGGGCATTAGAGGTAGAAATGTGACATCCCAAATTTTCAACTTTGTTTTCTTACGAATGAATCGGGCATTTCATTGACGTGTCATAGTGTTATTCCGAGCTAATCACTCTCGAGATAATTAGACTATTTGGGGAAACCATTAAGGAATTTTAAGGCAATAGATTTGAGAATTCGATCAGGAATCGACTTCTCGACCATGTTCATCTTTAGAGGCCATTACGGCACAATTAAAAATCGATTTGAAATCAAAGATAAACTGGATCGACAGTGATGTGTGGCTAATCGTGGGTGACACCACTAAATTAAAAAATTCATGTCGACCGACATTATACTAATTTTCTTATTGTTTTGGTACCCTGTGTCTGTATTTGGATCCTCGGGATTTTCACGACAACTAAGAGTCGCCAATGAGTCGAGTGGGTTTATAGTGGCTCGAAGAAAATCAACCACGGGTCATTTGCACTAAAAATGTCTGAAAGTTACCCAGTAGTCTAGGTCACGCTAAAAGCGCGTCGAATGGAAATTAACCGCCAATTCAAGTCTGATTTCAGAAATTGAAAATTCTATCATGTCACAATAAATTCTAAGAATGTCGACTTAGTCTTAGAAGATTTTCGAGAGTAGCTGGAATTTTTACGGAAAATCGTTGCGGACGATTCGGAAAACAAATGGAAATTCAGATTGGCCAATTTGAAGAGACTTTTGGCATCTAGTGTAAGTGAATCGGTGAATGGAAGTTGTTTGGGCTTTTTCTGAATTCAAATTGGACCTCAACCAGATTTGTTTGTTCAAAAAATCGGATTCCGAAAAGAAAATGAATTAGAATTCAAAATTGAAGGAAATGGCCATTGTTATTGCCCAAAACTTGTTGTTTGAGGGAAATTTTGTGAGAAAGCAAAGCGAGGATCAAGTCTTTGGGAATTTTACGGGGCCAAAGTGGATTAGGCAGTCGAAGTGGGGCCAAAGAATTTGAATTATAGGATTTTATTTCGAATTTTTCCTTCTTTTTCCCCTTCTGCGTACGTCTCCCCCCATGCGCACTCATTCTCTCTCTCTCGTGCGAAGCCCCACTGACGGTTCCCTCTATCATTTCTCATTTTGCATCATCCCTCTTTGACTTTTCTTTATGCTTATCCCATCCCCCACGTTTATTTTAGTTTTTGGCCGCACTCACCCCACAGCCTCTCTCGGTTCTCTCTTCCTCTCACATTCGATCACCCCTCTACAACTCCATTTCTTCTTCAATTTTTTTCTGCTCTTTGTTAGCTCGGTCGAAAACTTGAGTGTCCCCATGAATTCTCCTTCCTTGCTGCCCTTCTCTCCGCAAATTCAGCCACGAAATCAGCCCCTTTAGCCAAGAACAGCAGCTGGAAAATGGGTTTCCAGCAGTGATTCTTGGCCCGTTTTGTGGTGTTACAGGCCTGAAGCAGGAACTGCTTTGGGAAGAATCGGCCTCGCGTCGTCGTCGTATTGATCCGATTTGCCGATTGATGAGGCACGGTGAGTAATCCACTAATCCTGCTTAGTGGATTTAATTATACCTAAGTGTTGTTTAGCGTTAATTAATTAGGATTAGGTGATTAGATTAAAATAGATTAGTGATTATTAATCAATTGTGATGCATATTAGACATTTTGATTGTGCGATTAGAAAGTAGATGTGGTCTACTTATTTAATGAATGCGTCTCGGGATTTTTCAACCCAGCATCGAGCTGATTAGAGCGATTTGAAACAGAATTGGATTTTTAGTATTTAATAGTTAATTTTCGAAATTAATTTAATTAATTATTTATTTTCGGAAATTCAACCGAGATGGTTGGTGGCCGGGATTTTATCTTAATGATCGTGGTGCGGTCAGTTTATTTAATTGAGAACTTTTATTTTGAAATTTAAATCGGATTTATTGTATTTATTAATTAATTTTCGAAATTAATTATTTATTTATTTATTTTTCGGAAATTAAGGCTGGGATAGCCGACGACCGAAATTAAGTGCTAATTGTCGTGGCGCAGTCCGTTTATTTATTTGAGCTCTATGTTGCATGGAATTAAATTAATTGTGATATTTTAGGGATTTATCCTAAATTGATTGAAATTGAGTGAAATTGAATGATTGATTGGTAGATGGCCGAGTATGTTTATTTAGCATTTATAATGCTTTGATGAGTTGTAAAGTGGATGGACTCATGAGAGTGAATTGGAAATACTCAGGCTATAACCGATCAGTACGGTGTTATGGGCCTCACGTGGTTTGGTGACTAAGGGCGTCGGTTTGGTGAAAACGGCGCGCTTAAAACGCACGTATCGGTCTAGTACTCATATTGTTGTAGCATATGTGGTTCGGTGAGTAAGGGCATCGGCAAAACGGCGCCTTAAAGAACGCATGCAATTGTCTATTAAACACATTGTTGTAGGCATGTGTGGTTCGGTGATTAAGGACATCACTGGCGAAAACGATGCCTTAAAGAACACATGCAATTGTCTATTAAACACATCGTTGTAGGCATGTGTGGTTCGGTGATTAAGGACATCACTGATGAAAACAGCGCCTTAAAGAACGCATGCAATTGTCTATTAAACACATTGTTGTAGCCATGTGTGGTTCGGTGATTTGGGATATCACTGACGAAAACGGTGCCTTAAAGAACGCACGCAATTGTCTAGTGGATACGTCACCTTGGCGAATTTGGCGCCCGAGAGCATTAATGTGGCTCTGTGACCGAGTATACTATGGGAGGTTATATGGTGTAGAATGACTTAGAATAGTCCGACTGACATGTAATCGACTAGCTCGATTGATCAATGATTTGATCCGTTTGTCGTGATTTGATTGACTATTCGATGTGATATATGAAGCATCTGTATATAACCTTAAATTGCAGGTTGAGGCGAGGCCAAGGTAAGTCTTCGACTCGTCTTTGTCTTAAGCGGCCATGTGGTGTATTGGTTCCCTGGTGAGTGCTTAGTGGGGTAGAACTTTGCTGAGGACATAGTCTCATCTCGGTTGTGGGACAACATTTCAGGACCCTGATGAAGAGCCGAGGAGGAGGAATCTAAGAAGGAGAACTCTAAGGTGAAACCTGAGGAGAAAGATTTTTGGAAGAAGAAGATAATCCAGAGAGGGATCTTAAGTATGACCCGAGATGAGGGCGAGATCCCATCCTCTTTTGTGAATCTGTTTTGATGTGAATAGTGTTAAATTAGAAAGTCGTGAATAGTTTGTAAATATACTTGGAGTTATGCTCTATTTAAAAGTTCGATTATGAGTTTCAATATGAAAAATATGGCCTTACTTTTCTATTCCATCGTTTTATTGTCTAGGGATTTATAACTGCTTCGCATGTGCTTAATAAAAGAAAAGGGTCGACGATACATAGTCAAGGATATCGCATTTTAAAATCGACGAAGGGAGAAGGATGTGTGCGTGCCCGAGGATCGGGGTGTGACACGAAAGCCCCTTGGGAAAGCTAAATCAAACGCGCTCTTAATTTTTGGATTCTAAAATTTATCATGTTTGCCTTGGAATCTATTCTTTTTTTTCTTTTTATGGGTCTGATTCCAGGATCTAGCTAAGAATCTTGTTTTTCTTTTGTTCCTTATTTTGGCTTCATTTTTTGTTGTAAAACAATATTAGTAACAAAACGATTCAAAGTAAAAGCTAACAAGGATGAGCGAGCAAAGGCAATTTGGGAACAAAAGAGTGAGGCTCAAACAAGCTGCGAGCAATAGAGGAGGAGGGTGAGTCACGAACAAGAGAGAGAGTCATGAAGTGTTATGCAGTCTAAGTGAGGTTAGAGAGAACAAAGAAAAAGAGAAACAAATATATATATATATATAGTTTTTAGACTTTATGAAACCGGTTCCAAATTCGATCCAGTCGATTTATTGCCCCAATCATTCTTCACTTCAAATAGGGAAGCAGTTCAAAATTTGGAAGTGGGAACCAAACCAGTTCCAACCAGAAGCTGGAATTAGACAACTTTTCAGGGTAGTTCGGTCCAGTTATCGAGTAGAACCGATCTGGTTACACGGTTCTACGGTGGCCTTATACATTTGGAAGTGTACGATACAAATGCTTATGTTGTGTTGAATAAGCGAGGACAACTCCATACGGAGCAAAATGTCTACAGAACCATGAGCAAAATGAGCACGACTGTGGTGACCATAGTGAGGAACTTCCAAGAAGAGTAGACGTACTTCCTCATGAGATTATAAGCCTTGACCTTTCCAGTGTTGTTGTAGTACATGTTGATGTCTTGAATCGTCTTGTCCAGCTCCGACGCAGTGCTTTTGGAACCTATGGATTTGATCATTCCATTGAAGAGCTCCACGACTTTGTCATCGCTAGTCAGATGGTTTGAGACGATGGACGCTTCCCTCAGCAACTTCACGTCCTCAGAGGTGTCGATAATGCCGTACATCAACTCCGTGTATCGCGTCAGAACCGAGGAGCCAGGTTGCGATATCATTTCGTAGGCCACGAGGTTTCGTAGTAGAACTTCGGTGGTAGCATTCAGAACGATCTGAGGGAGCCTTAGAGTAGCGGTTTTTGGATCAAAGGCGATGGTTCTGATACCTCCTCCAGCCAAGCGTAGCTTGATCCCGACGCTGTGGAGCTTCGACACCGTGGGGATCATAACGCTTTCTTGAGAAGGGTCTTTCCGAAGGCACTTGGAGCATCCGGGTATCAATTGCATTACCGATTGAATTAACTTGAAGACAAGCTCGACCGGCACTTTCAACTTCTTCATGAAAGAGAATTTCGATAACTCATTCCATGCCTCAGTGACTTTGGCTCTGCTGGATTGGGTACCATCTTGATCGAGATAGCCAAAGGTTGCACCTGTTGATAAATAGGTACTTTTATTCACTTTTTTCATGAGATTAGTATACTAGAAGTACCAAAAGTTGTATACAATGCTTATTTTAGTGCCAAAAGTTTTTGTCTTCTCACTTAAATACTAAATTGGATAAAAGAACGATCACTTAAGTGGAAATAATGAGATTCTAGCCAAATTGATTACGCGGCATTTATTATTAAAATTATAACATGACTTGGTAAATTTTTTAAAAACTCTAGTCCATGTGGCATTTCTTTGACATTCTTGATATTGAAGTGATCGTTTTTAATAATGATTGATACTGAAGTGATCACTTTAACCAAATTTACACTCAAACGATTACTATTTACAACTTTTAGATGATATCGTTTAGGGTTTATATGTTGACTAAGTACGTCGGTGAGTCACATAAGACTGAAAAATTAATAAAATATAGTCACATCAAAGTGAATATCATTTTTTTAAAGTGACACTTAAATAATCCGAAAAAACCTTTTTGAACTAAAATGAGTGTCCTATATAATTCTTGGAATTTCTAGTGTATTTATTCTAGTGTACTTATCCCCTTTTCTAATGCTTGCATACAACAAAAGAAAGGAGAAGAGACGCATCATCTCATTCATGCATGTCCTGGGAATGAAAACTAACCTCTAAGCTCATTCTTCTTCGTCTGTGCTGCTTCTGGGACTGTTCTTCTCAAGATGAGATTGTAAAAGAGATCGAGCAAATGCTTATGCTGGCGAACAGCTTCGGATGGTGAGCACCTTTTTAGTTCGAGAGGTGATATCGCTTCACAGAAACTCATCGACATCACCCCGAGATCCTTATCTATCGACTCATCTTCTTCATTTTCTCTCACTTCCTTCATCGAATTCTTGGTCTGCAACATTATTTTCCTCAGCACAAAGGTGGGAATTTGATTCTCCACCATCATCACGTCTTTGACGATGGAGTCTCGGGTCATCGGTGGAATCCCCCCTCGATCATCTTCCCCAATCGAGTCTTCCTGCCCGATATTGGCCGGCTTATCTGGGTCCATTTTCTCTTGCTTGTGCTTGTAACTGTACAGTAGGTCGAGCAAGAACAAGCTGTCGATGGTCATGATCCATTTCAGAGTGTCCGTGCCGACTTCCAGGTGCAGCTGGTAGCTTGCGCGAATCTTCGCCTCCTCCGCTTGGAGCAAATTAGCTGTCTGATCGAATGCCGGGAGCTTCAGCGCTGCCCGTGCCCGCCGGGCTGTGGCCAGCTTGGGGTTCTCCGTCTGGTAGAGCTGTGGCCGGAAGTGGTGGTACGGTCCCAGCGCAACATGGTGCGGGACGTAGGCCTCTGGCTTCACGGAGCTGATAGATTCAGGCACGTAGTGGACGGAAACCGGGGTCTCAATATCGATCCCGTGATCGAGGGCGTCTCGGATGTGCTTCACCCATTGCTCCTCGCTAAGGCTTGGGTTGATGATGGAGGTCGACGCTGAGGACATGCTTGTTCGACGAGGTTTAGAGAGCTAACTTATGTCTTTTAGTCGCTTACAAACACATATATCTTTTGCCTCGTTGCAAATATGAAAGAAAGCAAGGCTGAGCTTCGTGGTGATTACGAAGATGACTTTGAATATTATTAGGGTTGAAGTGGGGCAAGTGGTAGATTATTTTTGGGCTGCTCTCCTGGGAAGGAGAGCGACTGTGTTGAAGAGTCAAAGGGGTCGGCTGAATGATCAAAAGCTTGGTCCGATGCGATAAGATTCCTTGTTCAAATTACAGCGGTCTCTCATTCAGATTATCAGTACAATTCCCATCAATCATCGTTCCCAATAGGATTTTCCTCGCTCCAAATCTTGGTCCACTTTTCTGGGGCCATTTTCTCTCGCTTGTACATGGAACTGTAAAGTATGTCGAGCAAGAGCAAGCTATCGATGGTCATGTTCCATTTCAGAGTGTCTGTGCCAATTTCCAGGTGCAGCTGATAGCTTGCGCAGATTTTCGACTCCTGCCCTTTGATCAAACCAGCTCTTCAATCCAGTGCTAGGAGCTTCAGTGCCACGCGTGCGGTTGGGCCGCGGGTAGCTTGGGGTTCTCAGTCTGGTAGAGCTGTGGCCACAAGCGAGGACGGCGGTAAAAGAGGGCGGCCATTGAACTTTTGATTTTACCAATGAGTCACAAAATCAGGTGAGAACTCTCGATATACAAATCTCTTCGCGAGTCTGGGCCTCCAATGAAGACTTTGACCAAGCTCTTAGGCCACTTCTATGTCTCAAAAGGAATAAGAATTTGACGTCTTCTGCGTGCAATGAATGATGAAACCGAGGGATAACACGCCAAAAAAGCCTGTAGGAATAATAAAAATCAGGACTTTACAAGATCGGTCTCCATTATATGGAACCAAACGCGTTGCCGCATGTGTATTCTGTGAAGCCCCCTTTTTTTGCATGTGTATTAGCGGCTGGTGCAGGATGGTTTGTGCTACGGCGTGGATCACAGGGCGCGATGCCGGTAGCCGACGGTACTCGGTCACGACCTTAAGGTGACGACACGGCGGAGCTTGGGTCTTTGCGACTCAAGGGTGGACAGGAACGACATCACAGCGGGGCTCGAATCGGTGGCTTCACGGATCACGTGATGGCTCGGGGTGTTGAAGATCCGAAGTTGTTGATGTTCGTTGGACCAGCTAGACGTGTTGTGGGCGACCAACAACGATGGCAGGAGGAAATCTTGAGTGGAAGGCCTGGTTCTTACGTGACGTTGAAGCCGTTCTACGTTTGGATCTTTTTGTCGTCCTTCGTTGAATTGATGAGTAATATTGGAGACGTCGGGCCAAGTCTGGGCAGCTCGTTGGTGAAGCATTGGACGTGTGCGGAGACCAAGGAGAGAGAAGATTCTCTCTTCTTTTATTGTGCTTTTTGTCTCCTCTTTGAGCACCTACTCTCTTGTTTTTTTCCTTTTGCTTATGGAAGCTTGGTGCTCATCTTTGTGTCTTCATCATGTAGACTTTTAGAACTTGCAGGCATGGCTGTTGGGGTGCGGTGCAACGCAAGACGTGGCCACACACCAAGGTAGGTAAGGACGCGGTGCTCCTCGCTGGACCTTCTGAGTTCGTCGGACGGTTCCTCGAAAAAACCTGCAAACACAACCTAAAAGACTCGTAATATTTGGTGTTGCAAGTGGCCGTGTATTCAATGCGTGTGGCCCTTCGAAAAACCCTATGCGTTTTTTCTTTTTATAGGCCGCCGATTAGGGTTTTTTTAATTTCTCCAAACTGATATCCACGAAGATAATTTTTTTCAAAACGCAATATTCTCTTTCCAAACGCAATATTTGCTTTCGAATTGAAATCTCACAAAGATAAATCCGTAAAATCTCTCCGAGGATACGGGCTTAAGCCGATTTACTCCCTTCGTGGGCTTAGCCCAACTCATTAAATTAAAGTTCTGAACCATCAATTCGAACCCATTTGTCACCGGCCCAATGTAAATGCAAATTAAAAATAAATGCACCTAAAACTATATGTTTTGTAATTAATTAATTAACTAATATTTTTTAGGGGTTAAAATTAATCTCTAATTTTTAATGTGATAAATGACTAAACGGCCGCCAAAATTTAGGTGTCAACAATTAAATAAAGCTCATAGCAAGGAGGAAGATTTTCCCACTGAAGACTTCTTAGTTTTGTCTCCATTCCACTAATCATGTGAACTCTAGGCATTTCACTCAAAGATAACTTTGGTTTTATTAGGGCTCAAGTGGGGCAAGTGGGAGTTCATTCAGACCTCAAGGTTTTGAACTTTCCTGCAATGCGAACTTCTTGTTTGGAGCTAGCTTGATTCTTGACATGTACTGTAGTTGAATCTGTGCCTTAAAATTGCAGATAAACCAGAGAGAGTCCTGATTTATAAAGCCTTCCCTGTTTTCTGTATTTTTGTTTTTTTTTTTTCTACAGCTTTTCTTCCCATTCTTTTTTTTTTTCCCAATGCTTGATTGCTGAGAAAAAAGCTTCCATATCTTCTTGGATTAGCATCAAGATGAACCCACTAATGCAATGACATAGAACAACTGGAAGAGCACAACACTAAACTTACCTTCATGACCTAATCCGATTATATCCGCCCTCGATATCCTTCCTGTTGCATCTCACCGATGGATTATATATACACACACATCAAACCGAGAGATAAGTGTCGAATCATGTAACATTCATCTAGGCAAGTAACTGAGTAGGATTTACAGTTTTTTTTTCTCCCGAAGAAATTGGATGCAGATATCTGTATTCCACCACTACAATGACATGGAAGTATGATCATAAATTAAAAGTAAAACCCCTTTATTGCAAAGGTAAGAAAAAGGAGTCCTCTTGGATTAGTTAGGATGAAATGTAAGAACGATATAGAACGTATTGGAATTGCAATTGCATGTCTTTATTAATTAAAACACAACGGGATTTCACCACGGCAATGAACAAGCGAAGAAAATTTTATTCTTGCACCAGCTCCGGCGGATCTACGAGAGGATAGTAATGAATCCACCTTTGAAACATCTCGTAACATTCTCTGCGTTTGTATTCTGGAGACGAGTGACCAGCTCCCTGTATCAATGGCATTAAGAGAGGGACAAAAGTATTATGACAACAAAAACTACTCAATGAGGAGGAACGGTGGCATTGAAGTCTGAGTTCTCTTACCTTTAATGTTGCGTAGGTCAATCGGTATCCATCATCTGTATACTTCCTTGTGTACCTATGGAAACATGGTAAAATTGGAAGCTCTTACATCATTGAGGACTAAATAACGGGAGAAGTAAGTTCAAGTGAAAGCTAGCAGTAGACCGAACTCTTTGTGAGCTTACCCGGCTACTTGGCCATCTACAAACCACGGTCTCCAATCTGTATCGATCGTTAAATTAAGCCATTTTATCCACTCTTCGATACCATTGTGTGGTATTAACATGTCATGATCCCACTGCAATGAACGTGTTATTCATCACCGGTTGAACAAAGTAATTCTTCTTTTCTATTGAATTTCACATTTGCCAAAAGTGTTCCTAAACTATTGCATATGTCGGTTTTAGCAGTTTTTACCTGAAAACTAGAACTTGCATGCCCAGGCGGGTGAGATTCTTATGATAATCGAGAACACTGTCGACATCTTCAGTGTAGGCTGCTAAGGAATTATTACACCTGAAAAATTCGCTGACTGTCCCCTACAAATTGACACGATGAGATACAATTATTTGCTTAGTTCTCTCAGAGGAATAAATTT
>CM024589.1:41641469-41887479 GCA_014182565.1 Eucalyptus marginata | reverse complement strand
CTGGCGTGCGCTGGGGTCTTCGATGGGCGCTGGTGCGACAAGACTGAAGCAAAAGCGGAGCTGGGAAACGCGCGGCTTCACTGAATTTGAGGCGTGCAGTCAACAATGGGGCTGCTTTGGTGGGTTGTTGACCAATGCGTGAGACGAGCCGCACAAACGGTGGAGCTGCGGACAAGGAAGCAGCAGCTACTTGATTGCTGGGCCGATGCTTCGTGGATGGAAGAAGCTAAAGACGAGCTGGTCGTGCGGCAGTTTCGGTTGACTTGCTTCGTGCGGCGAAGAGAGAAGACACGAGGCAGAAGATGCTGGTCTTTGGTGCAGCTGGCCAGGGAAATGAAATGGTGGTGTCTTGGCGTGAGAAGAGAGGGGTCAACGAGAGAGTGTAAATGGAGAGAAAACCATGGAATTTTGCTTCGGTTTGCTCGAAGGGAAGAGGAACAAAAAGAAATAGAAACAGAAGAGAAAAAGTGGAGAGAGAAGCCGAAGGAAATGAAAGTAAAACCAGAATAAAAGGAAATGTGGGGATGGGTTGCTTGATGGAGATGAAGACCGGCTGAGCTTGTCCCACAAACTGGATGAGAGAGAGAGAGAGACCAAAAGTCTTCATGCTTAGCCACTTAATTAAATGCTTGTTCCCCTTTTTGTCATCAAGCATATCTCAATGTTCTTAATTCTTTCTTGCCCTTTTATTCCCATGATTTATCCAATTTGAAGCCAAAATATGCAGCCCTCCCATAGCTCCAAATTTTACCAATTTAAACTTCAATCTCATCCTCAATTTCTCAAATTCGAAGTCCAATTTCGTCGAAGAAAAAAAAAATCCCACACACCTCCACAAATTCCTATCATCCGCTGGCTTAGAAGTCAAAGTTCCCTTTAATTTGGCCCGTTCGATTTCCGCTAATTTCCGCGGCTTCCGAATTCATTTTCCTTAAAAATCCCGTAATCTCCGAAAAATCTTCTGAGACTGAGTCGACGTTCCTAAAATAGATCATGACACCACAGAACTTTCAATTTCTGAAATCGGACTAGAATTCACAGTTAATTTCACTTGGCGCGTTTTAGCGTGACCTAGGCTACCGGGTAACTTTTAGGCATTTTTAAGTGCAAATGACCCATGGTCCATTTTCTTCGACCACAATGAACCCACTCACTCATTGGCGACTCGATTGTCGTGAAAACCCGGGTCCAAATACGGACACGGGGTACCAAAACAATAAGAAAATCAATCTAGTGCCTGGTCGACGAGAATTTTCCAATTTAGTGGTGTCATCCACGATTGGCCACACATCTTTGTCGAACCAACCTATCTCTGATTTCAAATCGATTTTATATTGTGCCGTAATGGCGTCTTAAGATAGACACGGTCGATAAGTCGGTTCCTAGTCGAATTCTGAAGTTTATTTGCCTTAAAATCCTTGTTAATTTCCCAAGATAGCCTAGTTATCTCGAGAGTGATCAGCTCTAAGAACAGCCCTATAGGCGCGCCAATGAAATGCTCGATTTATTCAGTAGAAAACAGAGTTGGAAATATGGGATGTCACAACTCTTCCTCTCTTATAAAAAATTTCATCCTCGAAATTTAAACCTTTACCAATCCTGACGAAAGATGGGGGTATCGTCGTCTCATCAAGTCTCACTTTCCCCAGTTGCTTCTTCAGTCCCATGGTGTTGTCCGACTACTTTAACCAAGGGGACTTTCTTGGTTCACCAAATCTAATCGTTTTGATGGCTCTAAGATTATGAGCACGACAACTGAAATCACTGACTGCTGAATTGACTCTTGACCTATGATCTTTCTTTCTCTGATCTCATCTCAACAAACTGAAGTTCTACACACCCTGCTCTATTCAGTCTCAAAACAACTATCTGACTATTCTGTTGAAACTGGGAACCTTGGCTCTAAATTTGATATAGATCTGCCGCTGATACTCCACGAAGACAAACTATTTGACTTCTGTACACCTCTTCGTGTTTGATCAAATCAAAATCCCTTCACACAGCAATGAAATGAGTCGGTTTCATCCATCTGCTGACCATTATCCCAAATGGAATCATTACTCTCTTAACTCATTGGGTAAGTTTGTCACAACGTTCCATCATTATATACTTCTATTCTCACTCGATACTCTTGAGTGATTATAAAAGTTCTCTCGGCTTGCATTATTGAACTTCCCCTATTGGCACATCTAACACTTGCAACCTGTCCGGCAATATCCATCTTTATGTCGGTCTACCAATCGAACTAATGTCGATTCTGACCTACTTGTACTATTTGGTCGAATATTGCAACTACTACAGTGAATTTCTCACAAGGTCTCCTCCTTAAGTTCCATACTGTCTGACACCAGTCCACACTCACAGTACTTCGGTATTCCATCTTTCGAAATCTGAAAGTTAATCTCTTCCTTATCAGTATCCTCTTACAGGATCTTCTTATCATCCCGATCTGTCAACTGAAGCGTTTGATTCTTGCTTGTATATCTGGTTCAATTTCGAGGGCGGCTATAAAAATTCAAAAGGTAGCCTACCTCAAATTTGAAAACCGAATTTAGAACATTCTTTTTTTTTTTTTTCAAGTAAAGTCTATTCTTTAGCCAGCCTGTGCACCATTGAAGACTCTCGGCTCAACGCATCAGTGACTTCTTTCTTTCCTCCAGGGTGACACCAGGTAGCACCATTCTAATCCTACCCAGGTTATGATTCACGACATCGTCTCATGTTCAACTCGCGAGATCACAGTTGACAGAACGCGTGTGCAACAATCCTACTATGTTGCATCAATACATAATCGAGTCCTCTAAACAACTCGTCACTATAAATTCCACATCCTTCGGAACCCTAATGAATGGTCAACACAAGTGTGGTAGCCAACTTCCAGTTAAGCTCTTGGAATTTATCCTCACACTCGTCTGTCCATATGAATTTCTCTCCTTTCTTCAGGAGTCGAGTCAGTGGCAACACTGATGTTAAGACTCTTTCTACGAACTTTCTGAAGTGACTTGTCCAACCCAAACGGCTTCTGATCTTTGATACTATTGTCGGTCTTGTTTCACTAATAATTGACTCGGTCTTGATCGGGTCCATGGAAATTCTTTCACCATTCTCAGGTGTCTCTCAAGCTCCTTAGCATTTCTCGAATACGCCAGAATATCGTTGAAAGATACGATCACAAACTGAACTCGATATTCCTTGAACACTTGGGTTGTCAAATCCATGACAGCAACTGGAGCGTTCACCAGGCCAACGACATTACATTACACTCATCAAAGCCATATCAAGTATAACACACCATCTTCGGTATAACCTCTTTCTTAGTTCTCAACTGATGATAACATGTCCTCAAGTCGACCTTTAACACATTGACACTCTCTATAATTAGTCACACCCTTCATTGATCTTCGGTAATGAACACTTATCATTGATTGTCACCTAATTGAGTTGACAATGGTTGATGCATGATTGCAACAGACCATCTTCCTTTCTCTCTCCACAAAACTGATGTTCTCTAAAGTGATGCACTGATATGCATGAATTCCTCCTTCCTCAATCTTCACATCCGCATCTTTAGTGCCCTCAGTTCAGACAACAATAACTGGTAGGAAGCCTTCAATAGTGGCTCTATTCTGGTGCTAGCTCAATTGCACTTTCTATCTCTTTCTCTGGCAACGGTCTAACAGTTCTTATGACAACACATCTAGAAATTCTTAGACCACTGAGATGTCTTCCATCTCCAATTCTCCAATCTGTCTTAACTATAACCATCACCAAGTAACCTCGGCAATCACCATCTAGCAAGTGGGTTGTCTTCAATCAACGAGATTAAAGAAATCGAGGATTCATTTCGACTCTCCAATAAACTCGACACTTTCATGTGCTACTAGACTAACTTGAATTGCTCCATGACCATGATTCATTACCACCAGATGCTCCATGAGCCCACTCTACTCATGTGGCGTCAAAGTTACACCTCAGCCACTAGTCAAACATGACTATTACTAGTGATTTCCCCTTCTTTCACTTATTTCAATAAACTGAAGTTCCCCAAATTTCACCAAAACTCTGCTACGATACTCTGATAGAATTTTCCCTAGGAATTCTTCCTCTGGCTAGTGCCGGGTCGGTTCTATTCTTGTTCTTCTTGCCATACCCGGACACTGAATTCATCCAGGTTTCCTCCCACAATTTCGACACCTAACTGGTGAGTCTTCTACCTCCTGTCAGGTGCCAGCATGCACTAATTCTTGTAACGGAGACCTATCCCAAAATTTCCATAGTGCGTTTTATGACACACTTCTCCTGACCTGTCCTATCGACGGTGACAGCAGTAACCATTGTCAAGATTCCATCTACTTATGCGGACAACCCATAAATCATTGTCCGTGCTGGCAACACTTATCGCAATTTCTGTCCTCAGAATACACGAGATTGATCCATACCATCTTCCATGGAACAACATATCCCATTTGTCAGAATGCTGACCTGACTATTCCACCCTTCCTATTGAGAGGGATAGAATACTCTTCCCTCAACATCAATCTTTTCCCTGACCGAATTCCAAATCTGCTTGCACTGAATCTTGACTCAGATATCGAAATCTATTCCCTGATCATCATTCCAGGTTGAACCTCGGCAAAGGTAGCAACAACAACAACAACTTGATCCTGATCTTACTGGCTCATCCAAATCCCAAGGAACACTCGCATCAAAATGATCTTATCTGACTTAGGATCATTCGACGCTGCTACCCTAGTACCAACCTGCAATGACACTCTTACGCTCGAGCTGGCCAGAGTCAACACTCTGCCTTCCGAATTCACATCGATTAAAAGCGAGCGATTCACACACAACATACAATTCTACCAATCAGCTATCAAAGACATGCACCAGCATAAATTTAAAGGTTATCCTACTACTATCCCAAAGGTCATCGCACCTTATCACTCCAATTTCTTAACTTCGCTCTCATACCACTTAAACGTGATGTCACGCCCCGATCCTCGGGCACGCGCCCATCCCTCACCTTGGTCGATTAAAAGTTTGCGATATCCCAGGACGTATCGCCGACCCTTTTATTTTCACATGCACATGCGGAAGCAATTATAAATCCCCAGACAATAAAACATTGGAATAGAACAGTAGGACTAAATTTCAAACCTTCACTCTTATATACATTGCAAACCAGTGCACATATATATATATACAAAGTGAACTATTAAGTTCAATTCACATTAAGCCAGTTTAAAAACAAGGTCTCCAAGCAGAAGTGGGGTCTTACAAGCTACTGGTCCCGTCCTCCTCTTCATCATCCTCCACACTCCAACTGGAGCCTTTAGTAGACTGCACCGAAATTTTGAGATCTTCAAAATCCAAGTCTACTGCATTTAGGGACCTGAAATGGTTATTCAATAACCAATGAGACAATGTCTCAGCAAGTTCTACCCCCTAAGACCCGATTAGTAAACTTATACACCTTAGGGCTGCCTATGCACAATATGAGTCAGAGGACTTACCTTGGCCTCAGATTCCACCTGCATATTAGTACATATCAAATAGGTACCCAAGCAATCACATCACTAATCGAAGCATCAATCAAATCGACATAGTCGATTACATCTTAATCGAACCATTCACCAGTCGTTTCCATTCAATCAATCAATTTACGACATCAGATCAAAGCAAGGATCAATCGACCTAGTCGATTACATATCAAACAAACCAACTCTAGGTCATTCCCACACATCAATCACATGTACTCTCTCGGGCGTCTTTTTCGCCAACTGCCATACCATCACCGATCACGTGCATTCTTTAAGGCGCCGTTTTCGCCAGTGATGTCCCAATCACCGAATCGCGTATCATTTCTAGGGCGCCGTTTTCGCCAAGGTGAGGTATGCAATGGACAGCACTCGTGCGTTCTTTAAGGCACCGTTTTCACCAGTAATACCCTCCATCACCGAAGCACGTATGTCCATAATGAAGCAAGGGATAGACAGCACTCGTGCGTTCTTTAAGGCACCGTTTTCGCCAATGATATCCTTAATCACCGAACCACGTATGTCTATAAGTCACGTACATTCTTTCTCTCTGGTGCGCTTTTCGCCAACGTGACATATGTAATGGGCAGCAACGTGCGTTCTTTAAGGCGCCATTTTCACCAGTGATATCCTTAATCACCGAACCACGTTTGTCCACTTACATCGTACCTGATTGGTCTCAGCCGAGAATTTCCCCAATTCACTCTCAAAATTTTCTCTTCTTTACAACTCATCAAAGCATTATCAATGCTAAATAATCACACGCGACCATCTACCAATCAATCATTCAATTCCACTCAATTTGAATCAATTATGGAACAATTCCTCAAATTGCACAATCAATTCAATTCAATTCAGCACAATGTGGAGCTCAAATAAATAAACGGATTGCACAACGACAATCAGCACGAAATTCCGATCACCGACCATCCCGGTTGAATTTCCCCCAAAAATAAATAATTAAATAATTAATTTCGAAAAATAAATAAATAAATATTAAAAATCCAATTTAGGCCCGTGATGCCTAATTGGAACCCGAAACAGTCGAAAACCCTGAGATGCATTCAATAAAATATTACAAGCTCTCTACTTGCTAATGACTAAGTCTAACCACCTAACATGCATCATTAAGTCACTAATTTAATTGTTCTAAACTAATCTAACAACCTAACTGCACTTAATTAAATCTAATCAACCCTTAGGCATCATTAGCAAACTAAGAAAGCATTAGTGAGTAAAACTCACTTGATTAAGAGCGAAGACCAAATCACTGCGACGGCGGCGCGACGATAGCCGAACTTGGGCTGGGCTTCAATTGACTTGCTGGAATTGGGCCTTGCTGAATTGGGCTGAAGACTCAACTAATGGGCTGTTCTCTTGGGCTGTTGCACTTTAAAATTTTGCTGGGCTGAAGATGACATTCACATGGCTGGCCTGACTTCTTCGCTGGGCTGAAGACACAGCCCAAAGGAGCTGCTATCACGTGGGCTGAAGGAAGGCCCAACCGTGGGCTGACTTAGCAAGCTGGGCCGAAACTCGGCCAAATCGTGGCCGAACAGATTGACTCGATGGGCTCCTCGCAAACGGTTGACTGGAGAAGCAGCTGGCGTGCATTGGGGTCTTCGATGGGCACTGGCGCGGCAAGACTGAAGCAGAAGCGGAGCTGGGAGACGCGCGGCTTCATTGAATTTGAGGCGTGCAGTCAACGATGGGGGCTGCTTCGGTGGGTTGTTGACCCATGCATGAGTCGAGCCGCAGAAACGGTGGAGCTGCGGACAAGGAAGCAGCAGCTGCTTCGGTTGCTGGGCCGATGCTTCGTGGATGGAAGAAGCTGAAGTCGAGCTGGTCGTGCGGCAATTTCGGTTGACTTGCTTCGTGCGGCGAAGGAGAGAAGACACGAGGCAGAAGATGCTGGTCTTTGGTGTAGCTGGCCAGGGAAATGAAACGGTGGTGTCTTGGCGTGAGAAGAGAGGGGTCAACGAGAGAGTGTAAATGGAGAGAAAACCATGGAATTTTGCTTCGGTTTGCTCGAAGGGAAGAGGAACAAAAAGAAATAGAAACAGAAGAGAAAAAATTGAGAGAGAAGCCGAAGGAAATGAAAGTAAAACCAGAATAAAAGGAAATGTGGGGATGGGTTGCTCGATGGAGATGAAGACCGGCTGAGCTTGTCCCACAAGCTGGATGAGAGAGAGAGAGACCAAAAAGTCTTCATGCTTAGCCATTTAATTAAATCCTTGTTCCCCCTTTTTGTCATCAAGCATATCTCAATGTTCCTTAATTCTTTCTTGCCCTTTTATTCCCATGATTTATCCAATTTGAAGCCAAAATATGCAGCCCTCCCATAGCTCCGAATTTTACCAATTTAAACTTCAATCTCATCCTCAATTTCTCAAATTCGAAGTCCAATTTCGTTGAAGAAAAAAAAAATCCCACACACCTCCACAAATTCTTATCATCCAGAAGCTCGGCTTAGAAGTCAAAGTTCCCTTAATTTGGCCCGTTCGAATTTCCGCTAATTTCCGCGGCATTCGAATTCATTTTCCTTAAAAATCCCGGAATCTCCGAAAAATCTTCTGAGACTGAGTCGACGTTCCTAAAATAGATCATGACACCACAGGACTTTCAATTTCTGAAATCAGACTCGTATTCACAGTTAATTTCACTTGGCGCGTTTTTAGCGTGACCTAGGCTACCGGGTAACTTTCAGGCATTTTTAAGTGCAAATGACCCGTGGTCCATTTTCTTCGAGCCACAATGAACCCACTCGACTCATTGGCGACTCTCGATTGTCGTGAAAATCCCGAGGGTCCAAATACGGACACAGGGTACCAAAACAATAAGAAAATCAATCTAGTGCCAGTCGACGAGAATTTTCCAATTTAGTGGTGTCACCCACGATTGGTCACACATCTCTGTCGAACCAGCCTATCTCTTATTTCAAATCGATTTTATATTGTGCCGTAATGGCCTCTTAAGATAGACACGGTCGATAAGTCGATTCCTAATCGAATTCTCAAGTCTATTTGCCTTAAAATCCTTAGTAATTTCCTAATATAGCCTAGTTATCTCGAGAGTGATCAACTCTAGGAACAGCCCTATAGGCGCGCCAATGAAATGCTCGATTTATTCAGTAGAAAACAGAATTGAAAATCTGGGATGTCACAAAGGGCCCTTGGCTTCATTTCACCTTTCAGCATAAGAATGGCTTGGTCATCATTTTACAGTGTCTCAGAATCTGGTTGTTTTGTTGCTATTCCTTCAACTTATGATTTCTCAAGATTTAGATCTCTTTTCCCTGTCGAACTTAAAGATATCATCTTTATGCATCATTCGCTTGTCCCTTGACATGTAGATGTTCTGTATGTAAGACTATTAAAAGACTTTAAAAATCTATGGTCATAGCAGAACCTGCATAGTCTGTTTTACAATTCACCCATGCTATTTTCTGTTTGATCAGTTTTCAGTTATTTATTTTACGTTAGGTGGTCCCGTCGAAGCAGGAAAGAACAGAAGATGATGACGTACATATTAGATGGGTTCTCCCTGCTTTCTAACTCTGAAGAAGCCGAGCAGAGGCTGATCCTATTGATGGAGCAAGAACGGTCAGAGAACTGTATGAGCTTGCAAATACAAACTATTGCAGAAGATACTGGGTACCTGTAAGTAACGTTTATTACAATGTTTATTTCCACTAGTACTTCATGTGTTTTAAGCTTTCAAATTGCCAATGCTACGTATGTGCTGCACACTTTATTGGATTACATAAAGCTGAAATCTGTTGACAAATGAGAGCTGAGTCATTATTTGCATGCTTAATCAATGTTCTGGGTGAGAATGGAGATCTTGATGTTTGTCCTCCTCGCTTGCAAGCCCCTATAGACTGAGCTAATGAAGGGATGTATGACGGTATAAACAATGGGGTTTACAAGTGCAGGTTCGGAAGCAGCAGGCGCATTATGAAGCAGTACTTTCTCCATTACTGTGAATTGTCGCTAACTCTATATTTCAAATGACGCCTTGTATGCTTTTTAATTATTCTCATCAGAGTGGTAGCACATCCCTCTTGTTTACTGTAACAGCATGTAGATTGTAGACTAGTAACTGACTTGTTCAACATAGTTCCCCTCCTCTCCTCTGCTGATAATGTTTATTGGAATGTGGTCTATGACAGGATGATAATGTGGGAATCAATGAGGTGCACTAGCAAAAGAGGAGACAAAAAGGGGTGAAATTTTTTTGGGGGTGAATGACCAAGGATATTGCGCTGTACAATGTAAGTGATTCTAATGTCGTAGGACCTAAACATTTTCTCAGTCTGAATTTCGTTGTGTTTTCTTTTCTCTTTTTTCTTACTCGATAAGCATTAGAATGCTTTCTTCATGGAAGTTGCACAAAAATGCCTCGGTCATATCATATCTTTTTTGCAGAATTTTCGGAGTTGATTTGGTTAGTCAAAACCTTGAAAAATCATCCTTAGGTTAGTCTGACCTATTCTGAGTTCGACCTATGTTTACGTTGAATCGAGGTCTTAAATGAGTTCAATTGGATTTCCATCCTGTATAGGAATTGTCGTATGCATTACAAGCTTTCTAACTAGGTATAATTTGTACCAAATGATCGTAGTTTATTGGGTC
Source organism: Eucalyptus marginata (assembly GCA_014182565.1). Lineage (NCBI taxonomy): Eukaryota > Viridiplantae > Streptophyta > Magnoliopsida > Myrtales > Myrtaceae > Eucalyptus > Eucalyptus marginata. The sequence goes on along the minus strand of CM024589.1, from coordinate 41,877,308 downwards.
AATTTCGCGTGCGAATTCATGTCAATGCTGCTGCACTTTGTGAAGTCCATTGTACTGCTCCGTTTTGCCATTTTTGTATAGGTCTGTGTGAATTAAATTAGGCTTAGGTGTCTGCATGGAAAATAATCATGACATTGCATTCTACATGTAGAATTTTTCATAGGATTTTAGCATGAGTGATTGAAGCTGATCACGAGCCCTCAAAAACATCTTCGTTTGAGCTCCTTAAGAGCCAAATTAGGTCATGAGGTCTTCTAGACATGTTAAGAGCATATCGCAAGCTTTGCAGTGATTATGGCATGCCCCATTTGAACGTCATTTACATGTGAAAACCGTGCATCAAGTTGGCAAATCATAACTAAAATCATTTTGCATGTTGTCCTTAATGATAAGTCTCCGTTCAATGTTAATGAATCCATGTGACTCTTTGCACTTCAATTTGGGGTTAAATGTATAAATCAAATCTTCGTCACATTCAACCTCATGTCGTATGTGAATTTCACGTTTTTTGTGCATTGTTTAGGTGGTCTAACAAACCATTAATCATGCATCATTTTCTGATTTGCTTGTGACTGATTTGCATGCTTTTGCAATTGTCGCTATTCAACCATGAATTCAATCCTAATCGGACTCAACGCCTCTTAGAAAGTCTTAGGATACATCTCAATCTTTCCGATGACGTTGATTTTGCATGATTTTCTTGTCATTTGATATGTTTTCTATTTCTGTCAAGTTTGTTTAGAAAGTTACTTTGAATGAAATTCGAAACCCCTATTTTACTTGAGTTGAGTCAGACCTTTTGTTATTTTTGTATGATTTTCTCGTTAAAATTTCTGAGGCTGGGTCCTTAACGAGTCGTCTTTCTCTTGTCTACATTGTAGTAAAATTTTAGATTTTTAGATTTTGCTTACTAGGTCAAATCACTGTTGATTTGCCATGATACCTTGTGTTTGGTTGCATTTCTAATGTGATGCTATGTGTTCTTGAATTTTTATAAATTCCTACGTAGCTCACCTTATAAAACTTTCTTCATGAAAGATGTTCCTTGTGATGTTCTTGATGTTTTATAATTTTCTCGGAGCCGATTATCCATGAGTTCCTTTTCAATTGCTTTGATCTTAGTTGCCCTATTTTTGTGATTTTTGTTGTAACTTTCTACTGTGTTTTTCTTTAAGAATTTTTTGGGACATCTTGCATGCTGAATTTAGATTACTTGTCTTCATAGATTTTGATTCCCACCTTTTAAAATTTATACACAAAAATTCTTGAAAAATAAAAGGCACCTTTCTTTGCTTTTTAGACCCTTTGGATGTCATGAAATCATATGAAATTTCATGTTCTTGTTGATTCAAACTCAATTTTCGTTCAAGTGATGCTCACGAATAAAACTTTCATATTGTGTTTCGCATTCTGAATTTTCAAATCATGCTTTTGGCCTCTCATTGATGTTGTCTAAAGGTTGGACCATATTTAGGGCATTTGCAAAGCTCGATTAGAGTGCATAGGATGCACCCGAGTTAATTTTGATGATTAAATGTGTTTCATAGCCATGACACAACTTTGTTATGCCATTAGTATCTTTTCTCACAACTCATTGCTTAATTATTCTTCAAATGGCTTTTGAGCATCATTTGAACCTTTTAACTTTTGATGTGCTTTGCTTTCATCAAACGCTTGTGATTGTGCTTGGCACTTGTCAACTGAATAAGTGATCGAATGTTGGCTCACTAAAATTGTCTCATTGATTGAGAACCAAGGCCCGAGGGCCTGCTTGCTTGTTTACTTTCTACTATGCATGTGATTTTTAGATGTATGCATAGGTGTGATGCATGAACTCATGGGATACTTTTGGGATACACTTAGAACTTGTCTTGGGGTTTATTAGCATTGGTTGCCATACAAGAGCACAAATGGTGGCCAATAGCTATAAACCTTAAAAAATGAATTGGGGCAGGTGTCCTAGAGGGATCACCACATGAATCACAAAGGTTGACCCCGAGACCAAATTTCATCAGTTTTGCATGTTATTCCCATTCCCTAATCATTCTTGTTTGTTTTATGATTGTGATTATTTTTATGATGTTGATTGTTTCTTTCCCAATGTATGCACCTAGTCTTAGTTTTATATTAGGTTTAGAGTAGGTCCCTAGAGGTGGAGGTCCCCCTGAGACATGAAGACGATGGATGGTTGATGTACAATCCGATCTTGCTTTTATACCAATTTGATTCCTTGATATATGTTTCAAGTTGATTTATGTTGTATAAATGCCCGACGAGTTACAGGTTTCTTTCTATCCTTTCTAATTTTTGTGTTGGAATGCATGTGAGATTTAGTGCTTTCCTTACACTAATCTCTTGAGTGTTTACTTACCACATTGGCTTCAAATTCCAATTGATTGTTTACTTTTCTCTTTTGTATGAAATTAACCATCCACGCATGATCACCTAATTAGTTTCATTGATTCAAAAAAGTAAAAAGACATGTATGTAGGAAACACGACAGATTGTTAGGTATCAAAATGGCATTAATAGAAATATTTGTGTAACCCAAGTCCTCGAACTCTAGAATTTCTTGTTGCGTAAAAATCAAGGGACTACTCTTAACCCTCAATTGTGTTTTATAGCCGAACCCTAAAAACGAGGCTAGTGGTGACTCCTAACTTATATATAGGTTGTCTTAAACAACTAGATAATAAATGAACCCATTGTGAGGGATTGGATCTCGAAGAGACTCACCATAGTTTAGCATATTTGATGTGGTAGTAGTCCAAAAAGACGAAGTGATGTCATCCTTATAGGCGAAGAGTACAGTTGAGAGGGCTATCATGTTAAAGATACCCCTAAATTCGATATTCACATTCCTTTTCTAAGGTGTATCACCCGTGTGGATATGAATCATGACACCTTCTGCTGTCATGTGAGGTACGAGCTTGGGAGAGCTCACGACTGTGATCGAGAAAACTCACATAGTTGATCTTGAAAGATGAAGTAATGATGTTTTTTGGGACATGTACCGTGAGGAAGCTCTCATGGTCAAGTACCTTTAAACTCGACCTTTTTCCCTCTCCCACTAAGGGAGGGCCGACGGGAGGTCGGATCGCAATAGGCTTAAATAATAATAAAAAAATTGGACTGATAGATTCATTTAATAAAATGAAGAAGAGAAATTAAAATACACATGCGATAATGTAAATACACATATTAAAATTACAATTGAACGAAATAATTACTAAACTTGCTATATGGTTTTTTTTACTCTTATTTGCACTTCGATTTTTTTAAATAATAATTTCCTAGTGAAGAAGAGAATACACAATTCACTAACATAATAATTAGTTAACTATCTTCTAAATAAACTACTTATTGGACAAAGGGGACGGCAATTTTGTTCCAAACGAAGAAAGAAAAGGAAAAAAATAAAAAACAAAGAAAATAAGACAAGAAATAATCTTGAATCAAGAGTGAGCCCCACATTCAAACTTAATAAATGCTGTTTGAGAGGAGTATGGGTAGTTTCGTTTTTAGTAAAGTTGAAACTAAAGAAAAAGAAAAAAAAAAGTAAGAATCAGACCCGCAAGGGATAATGCAGTTAATTCAATATAATAAAGGGTGTTAGGAGCCAATAAGTGCATAGAAATAGCAGGGGTGTGCAAAGGAAATGGGAACCGCCCAGAACCGAATTGAACCAAACCAAAACCAATAGTTCTCAAGGAAATCGATATGGTTCATAGTTCCAATAAATTGGAATCAATGGGTATTGGTCCAGTTCTTGGTTTCAGGTGTGAAACCACCCACTCGAACTGGACTCATAATATATATTTAATTTTTAAGAGAAATTTTTGACAAAAAAATTAAGAAAAACGAAAACCCTAAAATCCCTAATTTGAACCTCAACAAACATTGACTGAGCGCTTGTCTTGTCTCATTCTTACTTTGTATGAGTTGTCTCTCTATCTCTCACTCATAGCCTTGACTCTCAAGCTCAACACCCATCGACTCACAACCTCGACTCTCAATTTTCAATATGAGCCCAATCTTTTTATTGATCTTGCAATTAAGAAATATGGAAGTTCTTTATTTTTTTGTTTTACTTTGGTTTGCTGGAAAACGTTGCATTGTGTGCATGAAACTTGGTGGAACCGGTTTCATGGACCCATCCGAAAACCAAAATGGACCACACTCACACCTAGAAATCCCATAGGCTACCTTTGAATTATAGGAAAAAATCAACTATAATTCAGTTTTTTTGTGCAATTAGGTTCTAATGCTTGAGCTAATCCTTCCATCAAAATTATGGATGGGAAATGTTGCTAGTGTAGCTGACATGACATCTAATGAGGCATTAAAAAAAAAAATTCAAAAATAGGGAAATATTAGAAGAAAGGAATTTTAAAAGAAATGGAGAGAGAAAGCTTGTCATGCCCCGATCCTCGAACGCGCAGCATCCCTTGATCTCTTCAGTCATGGAATTGCAACGTCCCAAGACGCGTCGTCAACCCATTCATTTTGTTCTTTTGATTATACGCAAGCTGAAGCAAAACAAACATCTCCCAACCATTAATAAACAATAAGGATAGTAAAAGGCATACATTAAAACACAATTTTATATATATGCATCTACCGTCAAACATAATCTTTCCTTACAACAAAAGCTTAGCCATTTACACATCCGCATAGCGGATTCCTTCATACTTGTCCAAGAATCGGGGTTGGTTTTAACCCAGCACTTCTATTCTATGAGGGCGACCACACCAAGTGATATCCCCTATGCGTTTAGTACGTGTCCACCTCAAATTACTTTGGCTCGAGCTCGGGTATGTAAATGCTAGTACGAGCACCTAGAGGGGGGTGAATAGGTGCGAAAACAAATTTTGTAGAGTAAAGTATAAAATTTTACTTTTAACCTGAGTCTATTTAGCAATAGACTTTGAAAAGGAAATTAGACCCTAATAATCAAATAGAGTTATGATCAAAGTAAAAGAGTTTAAAGAAGAGAATAAAAACACAAGGTTTATAGTGGTTCGGCTTAATCCAAGCCTACGTCCACTCTCCCGCACTAACAGCCCACCGGCTGGATTTCACTATGAATCAAAAGAGTCGTTACGGTATCACGTCCTTGATTCCACAAAGTGTAGAGACTCGCTACACTTCCTCAAGGCTTCACAAAAGAATAAACTCTCTTTTGAGTACAAGTTTACGCTCAACAAATGAATTGACAAAGAACAAGGAGCTTCAAACTTTGGAATTTATCTATCGCGCACTTCTTCAAATAACCAGAGCATCTTCCTTATATACTCCTCCATGCCTTATAACCGTTGGCACCTTTCAAAGGAGTTCTTCCAATCTACCCGTTGGATAGAATCAATTAGGGAGATCTTGAGTTACTTAAGGAATGTGACGATAGCCCACCAATCCTGCTCGCCCATACAATCAGGATTTAGGTTTCTATAAGTAGAACCTTCCAAGTATGCTTCGCCAATCAATGGATCCAAATCACCCGAATTAATTTCAAGACGAATAATAGATTCCGAGATGCTATCTCCAGCCGTGAGATCTTCTTCAACCAAACGGATCAAATCCTTAAAGATAAACTTGCATCTGAATAAGATTTCTTCGTCGGTCTAGAAACTGTCAATGAGGGCAGACTTTAAATATGGCGGTCTGGCAGTCTTCAGACTTTGTCGAAAGAGTCTGCAAGTCTTCAGACTAGACTGATGGAAACGTTTTGTCAGCTTCAAAACAAATAAGGAAGTTTTCTCCAACAATCTCCCCCTTTTTGATGGTGACAAAACTTTCCTGCAGATTTGGATATTTTGACCTACAATACAATACTCAAGCAAACATGGATATCTCACAAAAGATAATTGGATTAGTAAAGATAGTATCGAATCTGCATCAACAGGAAATGTGTTAGTCCTGTAAAAACAACTATCTTTTCCATGAATACCATCAACGCTTAAAATACTATAAGCAAGCATTAAACGATCACACAATCCAAATCCCAATCAGTCACAACAAAACAACCAAACAAAAGTAAAGTCAACAAATCAAACAGAAGTCAAATCTGCACCCTTCTCCCCCTTTTTGTCAACAGCAAAAAGTGGAGAATAGACAAAATAGATGGATGTAAAAGGGGATAAAATCAAGGCTGTTTGGGCAGGCGAACAAGCGTGAATTCTCCCATAGAATGCACTATCTTCTCAAGCCTGTCGAAACTCTACTTCAGTATCGGAAAATCTTCACCCTGCAAAGACTGAACTTGAAGCTTCAGGGCCATCAACTGATCATGCAACGATAGTGAAGTGGCCTTAAAAGCATTCTTGAGATCATGCATCTCAAACCCCATGGCATATTGCTGCTTTCTGACGTCCAAAAGAATTTCTAGCAATCTTGAAAAGTCTGTTGTTTGAGCAGATGCATCACTAGGACCAGCTGAGTCAAGGACTTTTGGATCAATAGCTCCCCCTGTTTTGATGCCCTTAGGTGGAGTAGGTGGAGTAGGTGAAGTTTCCTCATCTGCAGAGGCACTAGACAGAGAGATAGCAAAGGTTGGCTCGAAAGAGTCCTCTTGACCCTGATCTTGTTCCTCTTCTCTCTCTTCTTCTTCCTCTTCCTCTTCGCTTCTCTTCTTCCTTCCTCTTCTTCTCTTCCTTCCTCTTCTTCTTCTTCTTTCTCTTCCTCTTCTGCTTCTCTTCTTTCTTCCTCTTCTTTCTCTTCTTCCTCTGTCCTCCTCTGTTCTTCTTCCTTTTGTGTGACTTCTCTCTCTCTTTCCTCTTCTTCTGGCTCTTTCCTTGTCTCACGAAAGCTGACAAAACTCTTTAGGTTTCTCAAGGCTGCTATGGTCAGTTCATCCTCATCTTCTTCATCTTGCAAGATGAGAGTTCTTTTCTTTTTCTTCACAGGAGCAACCATGGGCTTCTTGCCTTTCTCCTCATAGCAGCAGAGTCTTGTTTTGCTTTTGTGGGAGACTTTTCTTTCACATTCTCCAACACTTTGTTCAATTCTTTCAATCTCATCTTTGTCACCATTTTGAACCCAATCACCATAGGAGGGATGGTTGATAAGCATAATGGTGCAGAGATGTGAATTTTAAAGTGCCGAAAGAGCCTCGAGATAAGAGCAGAGTAAGGGAGTTGTCCCTTATCTTTTTCCACAGTGCGGTACATATGAAACAATATGGTGTGAGGCAAAGAGAATTTATGTCCAGAGTTGATGGCACACATCAACTTAGTTTCAGATCAAGAAACATCTGTCTTGGATGTTGATTTAGGACGAATACAGTTTATCACAATCTTGTGCAGCAAAATGTTAGAGGCATTCATCCTTGAGTAAGAAATCTTGCCATCAACATCCCTATCTCTCACCAATGACAGAATAGCATGAGCAATAGACACATTAATTGGTTGGAAACTTGATCTTTCCACCCCAATTATGTTAGCCAGTGTGTCTGTATCCACCAAAAACTCTTTGTCCTTCACAGTGAAAATGAAACTGTTTGCATCCAAGAAAGAAAGGTTCGAATAGAAATATGCTGTGAGTTCTGGAAAAACAGCCGTGGATTCAGAGCAGAATCGTTCCAGTTGTAGTAAAGCAAACTTCTTGCGGAGATTGACCTTTATTGAATCAAGACAATCGAAATCAACAGTTCTAGGGTTCATTACCCCTCTCTTCAGAAGTTTCGAATAAACCTTCCTGTGCGCTTTCGATCTAAACAGATTAGAGCCATCAGTAACGTGTGCAGCCACACCCGATCTAGGTAGAAAATTAGCAAACAACCGTTCATCGTCATCCTAAGGTTGATTTGCATAGCTAAAGAATAGGTCACTTGGTATGTTCTCAAAAGTTCTGTCAGCCGTTCTTTTCTCTATGACTCCCAATCTTTCCAAATCCCTCAAAAACATGGTTTCATTCTTGAATCCTCTATCTTTTAAGAATTCATCGATTAGGAACATCGGCGTACCTCCTATCTTCAGATTAGAGTAGAGCTTATAGGCAACATTTGGAGTCAGAGTTCTTACAGGTTCAGCATCCTCTATAACCTCATCTTCAGGTTGAGTCGGTGGAGAAGGTTGACGCTGCTAAGAAGGTTGTTACTGACTCGGACGCAGTGGTGGAGAAGAATCTTCTTCCTCAGTTAACTCAAAATGAGTAGGACCCTCAGGCATAGATCGTGGTCCCCTACTTGCAATTCTTAAAGACTTTCTCGAAGACATTGTCGCTTCAAGGGAGGAATTCACCACTTGCTCGAAAAAGGAGATAACTTTTTTGACAGATCGAGAGTGAAAGTGAAAGCAAATAGGAATTTTGAATTCTAGGGTTTCAGTGAAAACGAAGAAGATGAGTCTTGGCAGTACATAAAGCGGGTGAAGTGAGGTAAACAAAGCGTCGCAGAAAAGGAAAATAAAAATACCTTTTTGAGAATGATAACTTCCCTTTTTGAAAATAACTGTCTTTTCAAGAATTAATAACTGCCTTTTTTGAAAAAGTAGAGAAATTTTAGAAAGATAACTCCAATCAATTAACGATTAATAAGCAACTGTACCTTTTCGAATTTAGTAATACCTTACCATTGTAACTCTTGGATTTATGAGTCTGAACACATTCAGACTTTTACCTTTTTGAGTCTTATGCACATCCAGACTCTACTGGGTAAGAGATATAATGTTCAGTCTGGTGCGAATAGACTCAAATAGAATTTTCTCCAGTGGCTTTGTAAATATATCCGCCAGTTGATTCTTTGAGTCAATGAAATGAATCACGACTTCTCCATTTTGAACATGGTCTCTAATAAAGTGATGTCGAATCTCTATATGCTTTGCTCTTGAATGAAGAATTGGATTCTTGGTGAAATTAATCGCGCTAGTATTGTCACATTTGATCTCAGTGCATGAATTTTGATTCCAAAGTCTCTTAGTTGTTGTTTTATCCATAAGATTTGAGAACAGCAACTTCCAAGAGCCACATATTCTGCTTCTGCTATTGAAAGAGCTATAGTGCTTTGCTTCCTCGAAAACCAAGATACTGTCCTGTTACCAAGCAATTGGCAGGTGCCCGAGGTGCTCTTTCTATCAACTCTGCATCCTACTAGGTCTGCGTCTGAATATCCAAGGAGAGTAAAGTCCCCCTTTTTAGGATACCAGAGACCCAAATTAGAGGTTGTTGCAACGTATTTGATGATGCGTTTCGCAGCACTTAGATGAGATTCTTTGGGATCTAATTGAAATCTGGCACAAATGCAAACACTAAACAAAATGTCAGGTCTAGAAGCAGTAAGATACAAAAGTGAACCAATGATACTCCTGTATAGCTTCTGGTCAACTTTCTTTCTTCCTTCATCTTTGTCCAGCTTCGATGAACTTGACATTGGTATTTCAGTCTTTTTGCAGTTGTCTAATCCGAACTTTTAACAAGTTCTTTTGCATATTTTTCTTGGTGAATAAAAATCCCTTCTTTCAATTGCTTTACTTGAAGTCCAAGAAAGAAGGATAATTCACCCATCATGCTCATCTCGAATTCTTCTTGCATAGACTTAGAAAATTTCTTACATAGATTTTCGTTAGATAATCCAAATATTATATCATCAACAAAAATCTGAACAAGTAAAAAGTTTTTATCTTTTTAATAAACAGAGTAGTGTCCACTTTACCTTTGACAAAACCACTTTGGATTAAAAACTTACTTAACCTGTCATACCAAGCTCGAGGTGCTTGCCTTCTTGGCCCGAATACGTAGCCCGGTTTCCTTGGGTCTACAAAACCGGGAGGTTGTTCCACATAGACTTCCTCTTGGATAAATCCATTTAGGAAAGCGCTTTTGACGTCGATTTGGAATAACCTGAAATTCTTATAACAAGCAAAAGCAAGTAATAATCTAATTGCCTCTAACCTTGCTACTGGTGCGTAAGTCTCATCATAGTCTATCCCTTCTTCTTGCGTATATCCTTTGGCTACGAGTCTTGCTTTGTTCCTTACAACTTTTCCTTTTTCGTCCATCTTGTTCCTGAAAACCCATTTAGCTCCAATAACAGTTTTACCTTTTGGTTTAGGAGTTAGTTCCCAAACATCGTTAACATTGAACTGTCTGAGCTCTTCTTGCATGGCTTCGATCCAGCTTTCATCAATTAAAGCTTCTTCTATGCTCTTGGGTTCTATTTCAGAAATATGAGCTACAGCACTAGACTCTTCATGTCTTTTGGATCTTGTATGAATTCCTTCATCAATGTTACCAATGATGAGTTCTTTGGGATGACTGGACTTGTGCTTCCAGTTGCTGGTTGGTCCGACAGATTGTTGAACTTCTTCTTCAGTTGATTCTTCGATATTTGATCGTTGTTGTCCTTTGAAGTCTGAGCTGCTTCAGGTGAAGTAGACTTTGTATAGTCTGGAGCAAGTTCAGATTCTTCAAGTTGAGTCTGAATCGATTGATTTTGTGAGAGGTCTTGAAATTTGACATTCATCGATTCCTCCACAGATTGAGTCTTTTTGTTGTATACTCTGTAAGCTTTGCTGGTGGTTGAATATTCAAGGAAAATGCATTCGTCTGATTTTTCTTCAAACTTACCAATTCGATCATTTGCATTTTTCAATATAAAACATTTGCATCCAAACACATGAAAATAGGAAACAATTGGCTTCTTTCCTTTGAACAACTCATAGGGAGTTTTCTCGAATAGGCCTTAAAAAGACTATATTAATAATATAACATGCTGTAGAAACTGCTTCAGCCCAAAAACGAGAATAAATGTTACTTTTAATTAAAAATGTTCTAGCCATTTATTGCAACGATCTATTTTTCCTTTCCACAACTCCATTATGCTCTAGAGTGTATGGTGAGGAGAACACATGCTGAAAGCCAGATTCATCACAGATTTTAGCAAAGTCTTGATTTTCAAACTCACCTTCATGATATGTTCGTATACTTGAAATAACATACCCTTTCTCATTTTGAACTTTCTTAGCAAATTTTATAAAATAAGAAAAGGTTTCAAACTTACTTGCCAGGAAATATACCCAAGTGAATCGTGAATAATCATCCACTATTACTAGGGAATATTTCTTACCACCAACGCTCTGGGTTCTGGTTGGTCCAAAGAGATCCATATGCAAGAGCTGCAGCACATGATTAGTGGAAGCTTGATTTATCGGTTTGAAAGAATTTCTAACATGTTTTCCCAATACACATGGTGTGCATAAATTAGATTTTTGATATGTCAGGTTGGGTAGTCCACGAACAAGCTTCTTTGCTGAGATCTTGGCTATTTGCTTCATGTTGATATGGCCAAGTTTTTGTGCCAGAGATTCACTTCCTCTTGAATTGAAATTAGACATTGGGATTTTTCTGGTTTGATATCCAAAAGATAGATATTTCCATGTCTTCGCCCCGTGAATGTCTAAGAGGAGTCTTTACTGGTTCCTGAACATATTCCTTCTTGAAAATTGATTTTGAAACCTGTGTTGCACAACTGGCTGATACTCAGCAAGTTGTAGTTGAGTCCTTCTACTAAGGAAACGTTGCTGATTGTGGGACTTCCAATCTTTACAGTTCCGCATCCGACAATTCTGCCTTTGCTATTTCCACCAAAAGAAACTTTTCCATCATTAACTTGCATAAGCTTTATGAAACAACTTGAGTCTCCTGTCATATGTCTTGAGCATCCACTATCCAAGTACCATTTAACCTTTCTCTTGATAGTGACCTGCATTTAAAAAAGAAACTCAAGCTTTCTTTGGTACCCATACTTTCTTGGGTCCAATGGAGTTAGTGTAATATACGGTCTTTGCCCAAACCTTCTTAACAGGTTTCCAAACCATAGGACATTCTTTCTCAAAATGTTCTGAGCTGTTGCACTTAGAACATTTAAGAGCACTGCGGCCTACAGGTTTTACAAAGACTTTTTGAAATGATTTCTATAAAAATATTTTGTAGGTCTTTGTTTAATTCTTTCCTTTACTTTTGGAAAATCAATTAGAGGGATAGTTTCAGCAGTCATTCCCAAGCCTGATTTGTTAAAGTAAGGTCTTTGTGCTGAAAGAATCTTTTCTAATTTCTTAGAACCTATAGAAAATCTTTTTGAAATACTTGAAATATCATTTTTCAAAAGTGCATTTTCTTTTGAAAGAGAGTCTGCATTTTCTTTCAAAGTAATAACACTTTTATCTAAATTTTCGACCTTTTCTTTCCAAACTATCTCCTGTTGCTTCAGTGCATAATTTTCCCTTTTTAGTCCGGAAATCCTTTTGAGAGAGGTTTTGAGACTAAGACACAGTTCATCAATATATTTAGAGACTTTAATAGGAATTTTTAAATTACTTACCTCAATTTCACTATCCGAGTCCGAGTCTGCCGAGTCCGAATCGATTCGGATTGTGCCATTAGACAAATATTAGCATAATCATCATCACTCTCTTCGCATTCTGTATCACTCCAAGTTTCTTCTTTGAGAGCCTTTATGTATTTCTCAATTTTTCATTTCTTTCTCTTCAGCAAGGGACAGTTGGGTCTGATGTGTCCCTTTTTCTTGCATTCAAAACAAATCACATCTTTACTAGATTCATCGTCCTCTGCTGATTTATTTTGAGAACTTTGTTTCTTCCAATTGAATCTTCTTCACCTTTTGTTTAGTTTTCTGAACTTTCTTATCATGAGAGCAAGCTCTTCATCGTCCATATCGTCTTCAAAATCTGTAATGTCAGAGTCATCGTTAGATTTTAAAGCATTAGATTTTTTACCTTTGGGATCTTCATATTCATTGATTTGCTCCACTTCATAAGACTGAAGAGTGCCAACCAATTTGTCAACAGAGAGTGGCATGATCCTTTGTGTCTCACTTATTGAGGTCTTTACGTGATTCCAATCTTTGGAAAGTCCACGTAGCAGTTTGTTAACTTTCATGGGTCTAGAGATTGGTTGACCTTGATACTTAAGACCATTCATGATTTCCGTAAAACGACTAAACATGTCAGTGATAGATTCTCCTAGGTTTCATCTTGAAGGCTTCATATTGACCGAGCAGAATATTAATTCTGGTTTCTTTCACTCGATCGGTTCCTTCATAGATGATGTGCAATCTATCCCAGACTTCTTTAGCTATTTCACAAGAAGATATTCTGTTATATTCAGTAGGAGATAATGCACAATATGAGGAATAAATTGCTTTTGCATTGAGAGCTTGTCTCTTGGTTATCTCTTCTTGAGTCATCTCACTGGACTCAACAGCTTCTTTTCCTCTTTCTGAGATTGTTGCAGCTTTAGGAATGATTCATTTGTCTACCACGTCCCATTCTAGCGGATCTTTTGATCTTAAGAATGCCTTCATCTTGTTTTTCCATATGCTGTATTCCTTTCCATCAAAATAAGGTGGTCTGGTATTGCTTTGCCTTTCAACCAAACCTGGAGCCAACATACTAGCCATGGATCTTTAACTCTAAAGTAAAAACACTTCAATGAAATGAGTACATAGGCTTTTATATCAATTGTAAATGCTAGTACGAGCACCTAGACGGGGGTGAATAGGTGCAAAAACAAATTTTGTAGAGTAAAGTATAAAATTTTACTTTTTACCTGAGTCTGTTTAGCAATAGACTTTGAAAAGGAAATTAGACCCTAATAATCAAATGGAGTTACGATCAAAGTAAAAGAGTTTAGAGAAGAGAATAAGAACACAAGGTTTATAGTGGTTCGGCTTAATCCAAGCCTACGTCCACTTTCCCGCACTAACAGCCCACCGGCTGGATTTCACTATGAATCAAAAGAGTCGTTACAGTATCACGTCCTTGATTCCACAGTGTAGAGACTTTGCTACACTTCCTCAAGGCTTCACAAAAGAATAAACTCTCTTTTGAGTACAAGTTTACGCTCAACAAATGAATTGACAAAGAACAAGGAGCTTCAGACTTTGGAATTTATCTATCGCGCACTTCTTCAAATAACCAGAGCATCTTCCTTATATACTCCTCCATGCCTTATAACTGTCGGCACCTTCCAAAGGAGTTCTTCAAATCTACCCGTTGGACAGAATCAATTAGGGAGATCTTGAGTTACTTAAGGAATGTGACGATAGCCCACCAATCCTGCTCACCCATACAATCAGGATCTAGGTTTCCATAAGTAGAACCTTCCAAGTATGCTTCGCCAATCAACGGATCCAAATCACCCGAATTAATTTCAAGACGAATAATAGATTCCGAGATGCTATCTCCAGCCGTGAGATCTTCTTCAACCAAACGGATCAAATCCTTAAAGATAAACTTGCATCTGAATAAGATTTCTTCATCGGTCTAGAAACTGTCAATAAGGGCAGGCTTTAAATCTGGCGGTTTGGTAGTCTTCAGACTTTGTCGAAAGAGTCTGCAAGTCTTCAGACTAGACTGATGGAAATGTTTTGTCAGCTTCAAAACAAATAAGGAAGTTTTCTCCAACAGGGTAGCCATGATTAGGGTCTGAAAAAGTTAAACAATGATGAATGAGATAAACTCGGTGAGTAAACTCCCTAACCTCGCGTAGGAGGGTTCTTCGCCTCGAATGTCATGCCCCGATCCTCAAGTGCGTGCCCATCCCTTGGTGGTTGATTAAATTGCGACATCCCAGGATGCGTCGCCAACCCAATCATTTTAATGCGCTACAGAATGGAATAAATAAATCCTCAGACAGCACAAAGATGGGATAGAAAAGCAGGGCCACAATTTTAAAACCACACAACACACCTTTATACAAAACTTACTAGTTTATTTACAATACTAATCTATTCACAAATGTCACGCCGCGAACCTCGAGCGCGCGCCCATCCCTCAATGGCCGATACAAATGTGACGTTCCCAGGTCTCGTCGCTGACCCTATTCGTTTTTAATGCATATGCGGAAGCAAAACAATAACCCATGACAACGAAGAGCACGGGATAGGAAAGTAGGGCAACATTTCACAAAAGCACACTTTTATAAACAACGGGATTTAGGTACAAACGAGTCTGGTCAAAAGCCTACAAAAGATTGATTCTCAAAAAAGGCTGTCCTACAACATACTAGTAGGTCACATACGCCAATCCCTTAGACTCCACCTTCCCAGACTTCAGGACTTCGGTCTTCCACGACCACCATTTAAGGACCTGAAAATGGTTATACAATAACCAGTGACACAATGTCTAAGCAAATCCACCCCCTAAACCCTTATTTAGAAGGAAATACGCCTCAGGGTGCTCTAGCCACACAACCACACAATGAGAACAGATGACTTACCTCGCCTCAGTTCCTTCTTGCACGTCAGCACAGTTCATATCACAAATGCATATAATTATTGCACTCATCAATTGGAACATCTCACTATCAAAACCAATCAAACACATAAGTCCTGATTATAAGGCCAAATTGTTATGACACGTCCTATTCCGTGTCACACAATTTCATCCCATAATCAGGTGTGGGTAAATCATATCGGTGGTTTAATCCACCCCTGATATTCACTCTCAATGATCCAATTTCCAATTTCACTCAACATCCCCACACAAGAAACAAACTCAAGGCTCTAGAGGTAGTTCCCATGCGACTCAAGTCGCCATGTAACACTTAGCCCTTTATTATAATAAGCAATAGTCTAAGGCTCTAGAGGTGACCCACACGAAGTCTCGCAATCGTATAGTACTTAGTCCTTGAGCACAAATAGCAATAGTGCAAGACTCTAGAGGTGACACACATGGGTTCTAATATTGTGTAGTACTTAGCCCTTGACCATAAATAGCAATGGTACAAGGCTCTAGAAGTGACTCACATGAGTTCTAATATCGTGTAGTACTTAGCCCTTCACTATGCATGACAATACTGCAAGGCTCTAGAGGTAATTCCCATGCGACTCAAGTCGTCATGTAACACTTAGCCCTTGGTTACAATAAGCAATAGTATAAGGCTCTAAAGGTAATTCACACGTAGTCTCACTATGGTGTAGCACTTAACCCTTTACCTGCTCACAACCTATCGGGTTCCCTCTACACA
The DNA here is from genome assembly GCA_014182565.1 of Eucalyptus marginata. Classification (NCBI taxonomy): domain Eukaryota; kingdom Viridiplantae; phylum Streptophyta; class Magnoliopsida; order Myrtales; family Myrtaceae; genus Eucalyptus; species Eucalyptus marginata. The sequence continues at coordinate 41,861,327 of CM024589.1, read as the reverse complement.
ACACAAATCACCTCAATTCATGCGGATGCCCATGCATGTATACACTCAAATCACTTCATAAGATCAAAACACATGAAATTAGACAATTTTTCCTCCTCGAGTGAACAGTGCACGCAAACAGTGCTCGTGAACAGTGTTTCGTGAACGGTGATTTTGTGAACGGTGATTTTGTGAACAATGTTCGTATGAATAGTAATTTTACATAATTAGATAGCTAATAAATTAAGTTCACAAGTTATTAAAAACACTAATTAAAGCAAGCAAAGCATCAAGAACCATCACCAAACTAAAATCGGTCGTAATTGGTAGAAACCGGGCCACTCGCGCGTCTCAAAGTTTAAATCCAGAAACCTAATCGAATGAGTTTGGAAAATTCTCAAATTTGAATATGTTGTAAATGACACATAAATGAACATTTTTTATGAAGACACCTAAACCCAGATCCTTCCAGATTAAGCCCAGTAAATCGCTCAATCTAGTACAAAAACTGAGTCCGTTTCTAGAAAGTCTGTCTTCCAAAATCAGTTTGGTTCAAGGTCCAAAACTTGTCCATCTGATCTGAAATTTGAGTGTTAAACTAGAAAATGTGAAAAACAACTTTTGTGAAGAACCCATTTTGAAATTCGAACCCTAAGAGTTGATAAAAACCCCTAGAATCCCAAAAGGTCACAAATTCCAGCATAGTCCGAGATTCTGTTTGCAGATGACGGAGCTGATATCTCATTCTTTTAAATCCCTAAAAATCTTGAGAAAAATGTATGTTATAACTGAAGATGTCTAAAATATTTCCCAAGAGGAAGCAACCTCAAAATCACAACAAACTTCGGTCCACAAAAATGGTAAATGGCGAGGGTCCAAGAATCAGTTCTGGGGAACAACCACTAAATTCTACTAAACCATACTCAAAGGTGCCAATCTCACTAATTAGATTAACACTAATCCATTCTAAGGCTAATCTAACCATTCTAGATTATCACTAATCCATACTTAAGCTAATCTAAACAACCCTTAAGCAAAATTAACGTCCTAAGCAAGGTTTAGTGAGTAAAATCACCGGTTTAGCGTTCCGGTGAGTCCATGGTGACGGCGACGCCAAGGCAGGCGACAATCGTCCTAGTGGTGAAATCAACCAAGGCTGGGAAGGACTCAAAAACGGGCCACGAAGTCCCAAAGCCTTGTTGGTTAGGCTTCTATTCTTGGCTGAATTGCAGGGAGGAAACCGGCGGCCGCAATGGCAAAAACGGGCTGATCAGAGCTTCGGCGAGGGGGTGGCCTGCACTCGAGGGTCAAGACGGAGTTGCTAGTGGTTGGTATGGGCAAAGCAAGGGTCAAAATGGGAGGAAAAATGAAGAAAACGCGAAACAAGCGAACCAGGCGGGCGGACCGACGGACCGGCGACCGGCGGCTTCCGACCGGCGGCCCGGCAGATCATTCCGGCGAACGGCAAGGTGCTCCTGTATAGATTGGACGTGCTGAAGACGATGGTGGGTGGAGCTTGAGTTGATTCGCACGGGAAGACAACTTTCAACTCGGTTTTTCACACGAAGGTCAGCTGGAGCAGAAACTGGAAGAGAGGAAAACAGAGGGGGAAAAGAGGTTGACGGCCAAGGGCTGGCTTCTCTGGGTTCCTGAGCTTTCTTAAGCTCTCAAGACAGCAATAATGGAGAAAGAAAGGCTGAGGAAGAAGAAGAAGGAAGGTTGTTGGCTTCAAGGGGACAATGGCCACCAAAGTCAACCAAAAATATCCAAGGCCCTCAAGTGGCTGCCCCACCATGTCCAACCCTATCCTCAGCCTCTTTTCCTTCACAAATCTTCCCCAACAAGCCTTGGTAGAAAGCAAAAATGTTGCAACCCCCCTTGGACCTACGAATTTTTTGGACATTAACCTCCAATCTTGATTCAATTTCTCTCCAATTAACTCAGTTGGACCTAAATTGGAGTCCATAAATCCCACCAAGGTGTCTACCCTCCAATTCATATTTTTTCTTGTCCATTCGTCCAACTCAAATCCCAAAAACGCGACCAAAAGCGATGCTCATATTTTTCCGGTCCAAAATACCCTTACCTTGAAAATTCGCCGAAGATCTCAGTTTGCAGAAAAATCTTCGGAGGATGAGTCGACGTTCCTAAAATGAATTATGACCTTATAGAACTTTCAATTTCTGAAATCGGGTTTAAATTTGCGGTTAATTTCAATATGGCGCCATTTTAGTGAGTCCTAATCTACCGGGTAGCTTTTAGGAATTTTTGGCGCATTTGACTTGTGGTTGATTATTTTCAAGCCACAATGTATATCTTCGACACATTGACAACTCTCGGTTGTCGTGAAAATCTTGAGGTTTCAAATGCAGACACAGGGTACAGAAAGGACTGAATAATCAGTCTAGTGTCGCTCGACGATAATTTTGCAATCAGGTGGAATCGCCCGTTCACTAATCACATATCTTAGTCGAATCGGCCTATCTTTGATCTATGATCGATTTTGACAGTGCCGTATTGACCCTTGCAGATTAGCACGGTCAAGTAGTCGGTTCCTGGTTGAATTATCGAGTCTGTAGCGTTAAAATTCCTTAACGGCTTCACCTGATAGATCAGTTAACTTGGAGAAAAAGGCTATAGGCGCGTCGATGAAAAGCCCGACTCATTCAATTGAAAACAGAAGTGGAAAATCAAGATGTCACAACTCTTACTCTCTTATAAAAATTTCCTCCCCGAAATTTAAACCATTACAATCTTTTAAATAAAAAGGTAGAGGTATAGTCGTCTCATCGAATCTTCACTTTCTTAGATTGCTCCTTCAGTACCATGGTGTTGGTAGACCACTTTAACCAACGGAATGATCTTTCCTACTAATCAGCTATCACTCACATGCATCAACATATTAAAATGGCCTTTCCTACTAACTATCCCATGACTCATCGCACCTTATCACTCCATACATAGACCTGCTATGATACCACTTAAACGGGGATGTCACGCCCTGAACCTCGAGCGCGTGCCCATCCCTTAATGGTCGATATGAATGCGACATTCCCAGGTCTTGTTGCCGACCTTATTCGTTTTTAATGTACATGCGGAAGCGAAACAATAACCCTTGACAACAAACAGCATGGGATAGGAAAGCAGGGCAACATTTCGCAAAAGCACACTTTTATAAACAACGGGGTTTAGGTACAAACAAGTCTGGTCAAAAGCCTACAAAAGATCGATTCTCAAAAGAAGCTGTCCTAGAACATACTAGTAGGTCACATACGCCGATCCCTTAGACTCCACCTTCCTAAATTCTGGGGCTTCGGTCTTCCACGACCACCATCTAAGGGCCTGAAAATGGTTACACAATAACCAGTAAGACAATGTCTCAGCAAGTCCACCCCCTAAACCCTTATAGGAAGGAAATACGCCTCAGGGCACTATAGCCACCCAACCACACAATGAGAACAGAGGACTTACCTCGCCTCAGTTCCTTCCTGCACGTCAGCACAGTTCATATCACAAATGCATATAATTAATGCACTCATCAATTGGAACATCTCACTATCAAACCAATCAAACACAAAAGTCCCAATTATAAGGCCAAATCGTTATGACATGTCCCATTCTGTGTCACACAATTTCGTTCCACAATTAGGCGCGGGTAAATCATATCGGTGGTTCAATCCACCCGTGATATTCACTCTCAATGATCCAATTTCCAATTCCACTCAACATCCCCACACAATAAACAAACTCAAGGCTCTGGAGGTAGTTCCCATGCGACTCAAGTCGCTATGTAACACTTAGCCCTTGATTGCAATAAGCGATAGCCTAAGGTTATAGAGGTGACCCACACGAAGTCTCGCCATTGTGTAGTACTTAGTCCTTGACCACATATAGCAATAGTGCAAGGCTCTAGAGGTGTGACGTCCCACTAGCGTCACGTACTAAGCGCAAGCGGAAATTATATGGATTATCATAATTACAGGACTTATTAAATTCAATCGTCGAACTATAGCGTTCACCTTCAAAGGTTAGCATGTATAATATGGATATTTTAAGATCTAAGCTTTATGTAACAAGGTTACCCTGTAATAGTCCTGCCAGCTAATATTGAAGAATTCAACTACGATGATAGATAAGATCATGAGAAGCTTCATTACTAATCCTATTAAGATCGTTCGGGCTTGCAAAAATAAACCTGGATCACTTACAAGTTTTTCCACCTAGGTACAACATACTTACAAGTTCAAAAGCAAAGGTGTAAGTAAACAACCAGGGAAAAAGGGTGGGGGGTTTCTAACTCCACTATCCCACACAAGCCCACATCCATCAAAAAACAAAAGACGTTCCTCCAGCTTCTACATGATCTGGACGCCCAAGCGCCATCCATCCCAGCTCCAAGTCCTCCAGCACCAAAAGGAAAGGGGCCAAACATCTCCCCTTCGTGGTTTATGAACCACGCAACAAACCTCATCGGAATGATATATGTTCTACCGTCGTCCATCCACAGAGTAGCCTCATACTTCGAAAAGGTCATCTCGACATCAGGATCAAACACATCATGAAAAGAAACCTCGATACATGCTATCACCTCGTAACGCGCAATCAGAGGCACATCCATACTAACAATCTGAAAAATAAAATAAAATAAGGAATGAGCAATGCCTAGTAAAGAAATAATAAGACTCTAACCTAGACAATCCATAGCTGCCAAAGAAGACAAGAGAAACATAACCAAATAGCTTAAGATACTAAGACAGGATTGTCATAGGTATAACTAAATGAATATTGATGCATCACATGAATGATCACTCCATACCAAACATACTCAATGTACATATACACCACATGCTCTAAATCTGTACCATGATGAAATGCAATAATAGCGGATGAACTCACACGCCGAGTGGAATTTATATTATAGTGTGAATATCAAGTCCACCCTCGATCAATTTACCCACCGGAATGCCGCCAGCCCAATCGAGTCACTTCCAAAATCCCACATCCGGAATTCCACAATATTTCTATCATGGGCATCTCACTCTGAAGCATCTCAGTATCCCACAACCGAGGCATCCTTGATCACCTACAAGGGCATCTCACTCCGAGGCATCCCAGTGTCTCACTCAACCGAGGCATCCAAGAACACACAGCTTGGGCATCCCACTCCCCGGGGCATCACCGACATCTCAGTACCGATGAAAATCTCTTACTCATTTCAAGCACACATTCCACAAATCACACCTTTGATTAATGTCATCACAGCAAGCACAAGACCTCAAGAGCACACAATTCACTCAAGCATAATCAATAATCAGAACACATTTACTCTCGTGCATCAAACATCCACACAGGGCCTGATTATAAAGTAAAACCGTTTTGGCATGTCCCATACCATGCCTAACAGTTTTGCCCCATAATCAAGCGCAACGCATCACATTCATTGCATGCGCATGTCATTCTTGGTGACTATACAATGACTTCACTTCAAGTGATGGAAGAGGCATGCTCATGCTTGAACTAACCACTATAATGAGATCATTAGACTCCATACATGTCATGAAGGTCAAGTACAAAAGACACAACAACTAATGCACATTCTCGGATTAAGGCAGTATATGAGCAATTGTGGGCAGCTTCGAACATAGACACAACAAGTACATCTATTCTTATCGGAATGTTACGAAATTTTAGTATGTTATAGAAAAGACATAGATTAACATTTTCTGTGAAGAAACCTAAGTCTATATCTTATGTATTAAGAGCAGTAATTTACTGTCTTCTTTCTAAAATTTTGCAGCATCTTCCAGATTTAGTACCTACAGAAGAAAGATCTTTTCACTACCCGAAACTTGTCCGTTTGTTCTCAAATTTTAAAATGTTATTCCTAAAGATGTGTTCTACAACTTATATCGAGGGTTTAAGGTCCAATTCTTTCTAGAAAATTACATAAAATTCGTAGAACTATTGGAAGTTTTGCTGTCTTCAGTAGAACAACTTACTGTTTCAAGGAGAATAGCTCTCACCAATACATTTTCGTATGAACCTCGATGTAACTAGAGATAGAAACCTAACTAATTAGTATAATCTTAAGTAAAATTTTCTTTTCCTTAACTACATCATTAAAATTCAAGGCGACACATAACAAAAGGTTTTTTCATTTCTATTTCTCTAGAACAGAAAGCTTTGCACCGTTTTCTTCATCTTCAGTTCAACTAAACCGTTTAATTTCTCCACAAATTCCTCTTTTAGTATTCCGACACTTCTCCACAACATCTAATGGTAACCACAGTAAGTCTTTGCTTACATATAACCTTTCACCGCTCGATCCAAGACCAATAATCGCACCTTGACTCATCTATAACAACATGCAGCATCTTTCCTCACTCGACAGTCACCTCTCCATCTTACTCGACCAACTCAGCTTACTCACACTCAACTTTTGAAACATGCAAGGCTCTAACATAACATGCAAGGACTCACAACTTCATTCTAGAGTTCATCTAGCTCATTTCAACACAAAATAGCAACATCACACCTAATCCTCCATCATTCGGCTAGTTCCGCGAGTTCCCTCGACAAAACAGCGGATAACTTTTAGCTTAGAGACTTATCTTTTCCTTATCGTTGCTTAGCTTCGTTGGTGACTCAAAGTTCTTCAAGAATCAGCTTCTAAACTCACACAAGAAGAAGCAAAGTCGCTGGAGCTGCTGCTGGTTTGCTTCTGTTCGAACCGAGAGAGAGAGAGGGGAAGAAGAAGAGAGTCTCGGTTTTGCTTTTGGAGAGAGAGAGAGAATGGCGTGAGTTATGAGGGAAATAGAGCTACAAGTCTAATCCCTAGGTGAGTAGCTTAATCGTTAACAGGTTTAATGATTATGTTTCCCTTCTGCAGTTTCAGTTTTGGGGAAAAGAAAACCGTGGAAGAAGAGAGAGAGGAGGGGTGTCGTGGCCTTCATGCACCATTTCTTCCCGATGTCTGGCGCTCGATACCGATTAACCTCTAATCATGTGTCGTTACTCGGTTTATTAGCTTCTAATACCTTTCACTTAATTTCATTCCGAATCCACTAAATTTCAATTCTCTTGTAACTATACAAATCTATGAATTCACATGACACTCTACCAACTTGGCACTAGTCGATGAAGAATTTATCGCGAGAAATACTAAAGTTAGTAGTCGACTAGCATTACAATTACTAATTAAATCCTCATAACTATAATCTATAAAATTAATCAGAAACGCAAACACTCGTGCTATGGCACCCCTCGAACAGCCCCCGATCCGTTAGGGTCGCCACAGTTCGCTTACCTTTCTCTTGCTCTATTGACAAGTCACTCTGATACCATTGAATTGTAGCGGGTCCATACAACTTGGGGGTTTGTATTACCTTAATCGGTCCCAGCGCAGTTCATATAACGGAAGCATACTCGACATCTCCCTAATTCGTACTCGAACCAAATAATACAATGTAATACACACCAACTACAACCTTTCATATATATATATATATATATACTTTAGGGCCGAATCACTTTTATTTACATAACTAAGATGGATTTCACGAGTCGGTACAACAAAAGGCCAAGACTTTAACTAAGCTCGGCTATACTCAAAAGTACCCAACTATACATCAGACATGTACATCAATCCATCAGCTAGTGTCGGCCATCCCAAAAAATGTCGTCCTCCACTACTCACACGCTCCAAGCACACCCAACCCGGTGCATCGGCCGGTGGCGGCGGCGGCATCCCCATCATCAGTCCGTTGCGTCGAACGTGTACAGAAAGGAACTCCTGAACTATAGGGCCATTAGGTAGGCCCACATCATACATGACCAAAACACGGACTCGGATAAACACCAGACCACGAACACCGACACAGGGGTGCTCCGTGCACTCGACCTCAACATCAGATGGTAAGCCATAGAATGTACCACATGTGACAGGTGCTAGAGGCATCGCTCAATTTGAAATGTTGGTCCCCAAAGGGGTGAGTACAACCACTCAGCAATAAAGATCCATCAAACTACACAATGCAGCAGGCAAGACAACCACAATTTCATGCGAAATGCACATATCATCCATGCCATCAAACATATATGTCCATGCGATTCATTCACGACCTTACTAATCATATTTCCCATGCCAAGCAATACCAATTCAAGTTCATGGACAATTATATCTCATGCCATATGCACATACCCATACGCATGATTCATGTCATCCACACAATCATGTATATATCCTCATGAGATCCATTCAATGCCATCATGATCGCATTCTCAATGCCAAATAGTATCAACTCAATTTCACAGGCAATTATACCACATGCCATATGCACACACACACGTGCATGATTCAATTCCCATTTTGATATTCAAAAGGATCTCATCATTCTCCTAGGGACCAGTGTTTGCATCCCTCATATATCGCTCGCACCCAACCTGGCGTTGCGAGGAACCTTCGGCACACACCTTCGGGCATCCAGCACACACACTCCGGACATCTCGCATCCCACCTGGCATCACGAGGAATCGCCGGTGCTCGCCATGAAAATGGTTACCCTTGCCTTTCGGAATTACGTACCGACATACCACCAGGCATCCCCTGGAATTACGTACTGATATACCACCTGGCATCCCGAAACTCCCGAGGACCCTCCGACACACACACTCCGGGCATCCTGACACTCCCGGGGCATCGTCAGCTCACACCTCCGACGGTATCATTATCATCACAATGTATATTCACATATATATGTCATTTTCAAATAAGCATTTGATGCAATAATATCCGAGGTCTAAACCAGCCTTTTTTTATGCTATATTACATGCTAAATGTCACCACACATGCAGCGTAATTAACCACCCAAGACATCATATTTCATAGAGCAATCTATTTATTATTGAAAATACAGCAAATTTCGGATAAAACAGAATGCACTCCTTTAGTTAAAATTCTGGAAAAATTAACAAACGATCTTAATAAATTCTGAAATTTTTATATGTTATAGCCAAGACCTAGAGGAATAAGTTCCATGAAGAATTTGACATCTAATTCATTCTGTATTAAAAGATATGATTATTACAACTCACCCTAACCCTCGGCTCAATCTCCAGATTTAACCCTTTCAAAGAAAAATCATTTCCCCGATCAATACTGGTCCATTTATTCTCAATTTGAAAAATACTTACTATAGAAAACTCCCACAAATCCAGTCCAAGTCACCTCTACACCTTCAGGGAATATCGTCCTTTTTGTCGCTCTCCACCAGTGATAAGCATTTCCTTGAAGTTGATACTCTACTAGAGACACCTTCTCTACATCAGTGCAATTCAGCGGCGCAAATATCTTTTTCCATCTCATCTACCCACAACTCTGCTTCTATGGGATCTCTTAAACCAGCAAATCTAGATGGTTTTAATTTCAGAAATTGCTCTACTAAACCTTGCATTCTGCGTTCACCTCCTACCTATTGTCGAGCTTGCCTTTCCAACAGGGCTCCTACATTAGCAAGTGCTTCCAAAATTCCTTCCACACGGGGATCCGCCCTTGAGGAAGACCCACTCGCCATTGTTCCTCGTCCATTTCTACTCATCCTGACGGCTCTTGATTTCTACACATCGGTCACTATTCATTAGTCGACTAAGTCTCCTAACAAAACTAATAAGTAACAATTGTAAACATTGTTAGTGATACCCTATGAGTAACATAAGTTACTTGTTCCCTACAAATAATAATACTAACAAAGAAAATATCGTTCTTCTAACACATACATTCGTACTATCCGTCCCTATCACTACCGCACCTTATCACTCTAGGTAGTCCTATGCTCTAATACCAAAAAGGGCTGTGACGTCCTAGTAGCATCACGTACTAAGCGCAAGCGGAAATTATATGGATTATCATAATTACAGGACTTATTAATTTCAATCGTCAAACAACAGCATTCAGCTTGAAAGGTTAGCATGCATAACATGGATATTTTAAGATCTAAGCTTTATATAACAAGGTTACCCTGTAATAGTCCCGCCAACTAATATTGACCAATTCAACTACGATGATGGATAAAGATCATGAGAAGCTTCATTACTAATCCTGTTAAGATCATTCGGGCTTACAAAAATCAACCTGGATCATTTACAAGTTTTTCCACCTAGGTACAACATACTTACAAGTTCAAAAGCAAAGGTGTAAGTAAACAGCCAAGGAAAAAGGGTGGGGGTTTTCTAACTCCACTATCCCCCACAAGCCCACATCCATCAAAAAATAAAAGACGTTCCTCCAGCTTCTACACGATCTGGACGCCTAAGTGGCATCCGTCCCAGCTCCAGGTCCTCCAGCACCAAATGGAAGGGGGCCAAACATCTCCCCTTCAAGGTTTATGAACCATGCAACAAACCTCATTGGACTCATATATGTTTGACCGTTGTCCATCCATTGAGTAGCCTCACACTTCGAAAGGGTCATCTCGATATCAGGATCAAACACATCATGAAAAGAAACCTCGATACGTGCTATCACCCCGTAACGAGCAATCGGAGGCACAACCATACTAACAATCTGAAAAAAAAAAAAAATAAGGAATGAGCAATGCCCAGTAAAGAAATAATAAGACTCTAACCTAGACAATCCACAGCTGCCAAAGAAGACAAGAGAAACATAACCAAATAGCTTAAGATACTAAGACAGGATTCTCACAGGTATAACTAAATGAATATTGATGCATCACATGAATGATCACTCCATACCAAACATGCTCAATGTACATATACACCACATGCTCTAAATCTGTACCAAGATGAAATGCAATAACAGCAGATGAACTCACACGCCAAGTGGAATTTATATTATAATGTGAATATCAAGTCCACCCTCAATCAGTTTACCCACCGGAATGCTTCTGGCCCAATCGAGTCACTTCCGGAATCCCACATCTGGACTTCCACAATATTTCTATCATGGGCATCTCACTCCGAGGCATCTCAGTATCCCACAACCGAGGCATCCTTGATCACCTACAAGGGCATCTTACTCCGAGGCATCCCAGTGTCTCACTCAATCGAGGCATCCAAGAACACACAGCTTGGGCATCCCACTCCCCGGGGCATCACCGACATCTCAGTACCGATGAAAATCTCTTCCTCATTTCAAGCACACATTCCACACATCACACCTTTGATTAATGTCATCACAGCACGCACAAGACCTCAAGAGCACACAATTCACTCAAGCGTAATCAATAATCAAAACACATTTACTCTCATGTGCCAAACATCCACACAGGTCTTGATTATAAAGTAAAACCGTTTTGCAAGTCCCATACCATGCCTAACAGTTTTGCCCCATAACATGCAAGGACTCACAGTTTCATTCTAGAGTTCATCTAGCTCATTTCAACACAAAATAGCAACATCACAGCTAATCCTCCACCATTCGGCTAGTTCCGCGAGTTCCCTCGACAAAACAGCGGATAACTTCTAGCTTAGAGACTCATCTTTTCCTTACCGTTGCTTAGCTTTGTTGGTGACTCAAAGTTCTTCAAGAATCAGTTTCTAAACTCTCACAAGAAGAAGCAAAGTCGCCGGAGTTGCTGCTGGTTTCCTTCTGTTCGAACCGAGAGAGAGGGGAAGAAGAAGAGAGTCTCGGTTTTGCTTTTGGAGAGAGAGAGAGAATGGCGTGAGTTATGAGGGAAATAGAGCTACAAGTCTAATCCTTAGGTGAGTAGCTTAATCGTTAACTGGTTTAATGATTATGTTTCCCTTCTGCAGTTTCGGTTTTAGGGAAAAGAAAACCGTGGAAGAAAAGAGAGAGGGCAGGTGTCGTGGCCTTCATGTACGATTCTTCCCGACGTCAAGCGTTCGATACCGATTAACCTCTAATCATGTGTCGTTAGTCGGTTTGTTAGCTTCTAAAACCTTTCACTTAATTTCATTCCGAATCCACTAAATTTCAATTCTCTTGTAATTATACAAATCTATGAATTCACATGACACTTTAACAAGTTGGCGCTAATCTATGAGGAATTTATCGCGAGAAATACTAAAGTTAGTAGTTGACACTAGCATTACAATTTCTAATTAAATCCTCATAACTATAATCTATAAAATTAATCAGAAATGCAAACACTCGGGCCTAAATACCCGTCTCTAGCCCACCAGACTCATTCTACGACAACTCGGCCCACTAAACATAATTTATCATTCTAATAAATCCGATTCTTGGCCCGCTCCAAGCCAAGCCCAAATCCATAATCTATCCTTCGGCTAATCGAGCCCAACACGATGACTCGTGTGGCCCGCTAACTTCTTAAGCCCACACATTCGCCCACACATTCCTCACGGTTCAACGGGCTTGTCTTCTGGTTCGATTTAAAATAATCCAAGCCATTAATGATCCGATTATACTAATAGGGATGGTGAATTTCTAGGATGTCACAAGAGGTGAATCACACGAGTTCCAATATCGTGTAGTACTTAGCCCTTGACCATAAATAGCAATAGTACAATAAACAATAGTATAAGGCTCTAGAGGTAACTCACACATAGTCTCGCTATTGTGTAGCACTTAACCCTTTACCTACTCACAACCTATCGGGTTCCCTCTACACAACACAGATCACCTCAATTCATGTTGATGCCCATGCATGTATGCACTTAAATCACCTCATAAGATCAAAACACATGAAATTAGACAATTTTTCCTCCTCGGGTGAACAATGCGCATGAACAGTGTATTGTGAACAGTGTTCGTACGAACAATAATTTTCCAGAATTAAATAACTAATAAATTAAACTCACAAGTTATTAAAAACAATAATTAAAGCAAGCAAAGCATCAAGAACCATCACCAAACTAAAATCAGTCCTAATTGGCAGAAATCGGGCCACTCGTGTGTCTCCCAGTTTAAATCCAGAAACCTAGCCAAACGAATTTGGAAAATTCTCAAATTTGAATATGTTGTAGATGACATATAAATGAACATTTTTCATGAAGAAACCTAAACCCAGATCCTTCTAGATTAAACCTACTAAATCGCTCAATCCAGTATAAAAATTGAGTCTGTTTCCAGAAAGTCTATTTTTCAAAATCAGTTTGGTACGAGGTCTAGGTGTATTCTGCTGTAGGCTCTAGCTGGAGTGTGGAAGGAGATGACGAGGAGAATGAGGACCCGTAGTTGATTGGAAAGCCCACCCCTATTTGCAGACCCTATTTTCTGATTGATGTTGTGTAGGACCTGACTCCTGTAGTTCAAACTGTATATATATGACTCAATTTGTTGTGTGTATGTATATATATATATATATATAAGTGTGATTGTTGTTCTTAGTTCGAAAATTATGGCCCTACTTTCCTATCCCAATGTGTTATTGTTTAGGGATTATTATTCGCTTCCGCATGTGCATTTAAAATGAATGAGTCGGCGATGTGTCCTCGGATGTCGCTATTTAATCGGCTAGTGGGGGATGGGCGCGCGCTCGAGAATCGAGGCGTGACATCCCTGTTTAGTGGTATCATAGCATGGTTTAGGATTGGAGTGATAAGGTGCGATGGTTTATGGGATAGTAGTAGGAATGGCCTTTAAATTCATGCTGGTGCATGCCTGTGATATTTGTTTGGTAGAATTGTTTGTTAGTATGAATCGTTCAACCTCTAATTCTGTTTGGAATTGGAAGGCAAGTTTCAATAGAAAGCCGAGCCATGAGCGATCAAGAGCAGAGGACTCCTATTAAGAGAACGGTCAGACCTGCGACTCGGGGTAGGACGCCAACCAGGGTCAGTACCCGTGGAGGCAGAGGTAAGGCACTAGCACAAGCTAGCGCTAGTGGAGTACCACCACCTCCCGTTGGTGCTGGAGTCGCCGCCGCAGGTGATCAAGGTACAGTTGGGATCACACAAGCATTGGATGCCATGCAAGAGATGATGGGGCAACAGGCCTAGAACCAAGCAGCCGCCTTTATCGCTGAAGTTGCAACCACCGCTACTGCCGCTGCTAATGCTGTTGCTACTGCCGCACCTGCTACCGCACCCACTGAGGTTCCGCCAGGGATAATGGTCTCTGGAAAACCGATTCATAAACTGGTGGAACAATTTTTGAAATTGAATCCACCAAAGTTTACTAGGGCAAGAGACCCCGAAGCTACTGCTCTATGGATCCAAGGACTGGAGAAGACGTTTGCACTATTGATGTACAATGAGACTGAGAAGGTTGTCCTTGCAACCTCCCAGCTGGAGGGAGTTGCAAATACTTGGTGGAGAACCACCTAAGGAGTGGTCTTTCCTGAAGGTGTCGTCCCGGAGTGGAAGGCCTTTGTTGAAGCCTTCAATAATAAATACTTTTCTAAGATTGCCAGAGAGGTGGAGATGGCAGAGTTTCAGCGCCTTCGCCAAGGCTCGATGACTGTAGATCAATATGAGGCGAAGTTGCTGAACTATCGCAATACGCTATTGAGCTAGTTAAGAATCCAGCAAACCGAGTGAGAAGATTCAGGGACGGACTCAAGCCGGAGTTGAGGAGTCCGCTGATAATGTTCAATCTGAGAAATTACAATGACCTGTACAAGAGGGTCCAGATGATCAAGAGAGATTAGAATGAGAGAGCCGCCGCATCTAGATCACGGTTTGGATCGAATCGAGTAGGGATCCGGCATTGGAAGAAGCCCATGATCGGAGGAAGATTTCAAGTCCCACCAAATCGGAAGGGTGGAATTGGGAAGGCAGGGCCTGGTCAGAATGGCCCGTGTCGCTTCTGTGGAAGGCGACATGGTACAACCCCGTGCCTAAGAAGGACGGACGCTTGTTATGAGTGTGACCAATAAGGTCACTTAGCTAGAGATTGTCCTAGGCGACCAAAAGGACAACCACAATTGCCACCGCCGCCGCAGAGGGGACGGATAAAAGGGTACGCACCTCAGAATGCACCGCAAGGAAGATAGCTTAAACCCCCAGTTCAAGGAACGGTGTATGCCATCACTCAAGGTCAGGCAAAGGCTACGCCTAACGTGATTATAGGTATGGTTTCGCTGAACGACCATCCTGCTTATGCTTTATTCAACCTAGGAGCAACTCATTCTTTTATTGCCGAGTAGTATGTTAAGCTGATAGGATTAAATCCTACAGTATTGGAGTCAGTGGTTAGCATATCGACATCGTTGAAGGATAAGGTGATAGCTTCTTTAGGTTGTTCTGGTTGCAAGTTAGCGATTGGTGAGCGAGAGGGGAAAATAGACTTCTTAGTCCTAGCCATGTATGACTTTGATTTGATAATTGGCATGGACTGGCTCACCAAGCAACGAGCTAAAATGGACTGCTATCACAAAGCGATCCAGTTTGACCCATTAGAGGGTGAGAGCTTCGAGTTTGTCGGGAATTGAGGAAGACCCTTGATTATTTTGCTCTCGCCGCCAGAGGCAACCCGTTTGTTAGACGAGGGTTGTCAAGGTTACCTGGCAACTATCATGGATACGACAGTTGAGGAGCTGAAGATGGAAGATATCACCGTGGTACAAGAATTTCCAGATGTTTTCTCGAAGGAAATGCTAGGGTTACCGCCAGAGAGAGTGATTGAGTTCATGATTGAACTAGCACCCGGGACCGGACGGATGACGTTATCTGAGTTGAAGGATCTGAAGGTGCAAATACAAGATTTATTGGATAAGGGATTCATGCGTCCTAGTGCATCACCATGGAGAGCACCAGTTCTGTTCGTAAAGAAGAAAGATGGTTCGTTGCGCCTTTGCATCGACTATCGTCAACTCAATCAGGTGACGATTAAGAACAAGTGTCCACTTCCGAGAATCGTGATTTGTTTGATCAGTTGCAAGGAGCGTCAATATTTTCGAAAATCGACTTGAGGACAAGATATCATCAGCTAAGGATCAGGAAGGAGGACATTCCAAAGTCAGCATTTCGTACTCGTTATGGTCATTATTAGTTCACAGTGATGTCGTTCGGGTCGACGAATGCTCCAGCTGCCTTCATGGATCTAATGAACCGAGTGTTCAATGAATATCTAGATCAGTTTATGATCGTGTTGTATTCGAGAAGTGATGAAGAGCGTGAGAGTCATCTGAGATTGGTACTACAAACTTTGAGAGTCCATCAGTTGCACGCCAAGTTCAGCAAGTGCGAGTTTTTGGTTGACTCGCGTTGCTTTCCTAGGTCACGTGATTTCAGGCTAAGGAATCTCCGTGGACCCAAGCAAGATTGAAGCTGTGATCAACTAGAAAAGACCGACTACTGTGATAGAGATTAAAAGTTTTCTAGGTTTAGCGGGTTATTACAGAAGGTTCGTGGAAGGGTTCTCAGCATTAGCATCGCTATTGACAAGACTCCTGAAGAAAGAGGAAAAATTCGCGTGGACAGACAAGTGCGAGTGTAGTTCCCAAGAGCTGAAGTAAAAGCTGACTACCACACTTGTGCTGACCATTCCATCTGGTCCTGGAGGATTCGAGATCTATAGTGATGCGTCGTTCAGAGGATTGGGTTGTGTGCTGATGCAACATGGCCGAGTTGTTGCATACGCCTCCCGTCAGTTGAGACCTCATGAACTAAATTACCCGACGCATGACTTAGAACTCACGGCAATTATTTTCACCTAGAAGATTTGGAGACACTATTTGTGCGGAGAAAGGTCCTAGATCTTCACGAACCATCACAGTCTCAAGTACTTATTCTCTCAGAAGGAGTTAAATATGAGACAGCGACAATGGATGGAATTGCTGAAGGACTATGACTGTGATATTCTATATCACCTAGGAAAGGCAAATAAGGTCGCCGATGCTTTGAGTCAAAAGTCTTTAGTTGTTCATATACTGATTAAGGAGTGGAATTTAATCGAGAGAGCTCGACATTCGGTGTTCAAGTTTGAGGTAGGCCACCTTTCGAGTCTTATGGCTACCCTCAGAATTGAACCGGATGTTCAGATCAGGATCAAGCTACTTCAGCCGACAGACCCAGATGTTCAGAAGATTCTACAAGAGGACACAAATAAAAGAAAGGCTGACTTTCAGATTTCTGATGACGGAACATTGAGGTTCCGAGGACGATTGGTTGTACTTGACGATGTAGAGCTTAGAGAGGATATTTTGTCAAAAGCACATCGTAGCAGTTACAGCATTCATCCTAGTAATACTAAGATTATCAGAATCTGTGTCAACATTTTTTGTGGTCGGGTATGAAGGCGGACATTGCCAAGCATGTCGCTAAGTGTTTGACGTGTCAGCAGGTCAAAGCTTAGCATTGCAAGCCGAGAGGACTTTTGCAACCTCTTGAGATCCCAGAGTGGAAATAGGAGCACATCACGATGGACTTCATGACTAGCCTATGGAGGAGTCAGAGAGGAAATGATTCAATTTGGGTAGTAGTCGGCTCACTTCATGGCAGTACGAAAGGACCTTAATTTGGATAGACACGTAGAGCTGTACGTGTATCATATAGTTCGTTTGCATGGAGTGCTAGTGACGATAACTTCAAATCGAGACCCGAGATTTACAGCTGCATTTTGGAAAAGTTTGCAGGCTGCCTTAAAAACCAAGCTACAGTACAGTACGGCATATCATCCTCAAACGAATGGCAATTCTGAGAGGACAATTCGAACCCTCAAGGACATGCTCCGAGCTTGTGTGCTAGATTTCAAGGGAAGTTGGGAAGAACAGCTTCATTTGGTGGAATTTTCCTACAACAACAGTTATCAGCAGAGCATTCAAATGGCTCCTTTTGAAGTGTTGTATGGCAGATCGTGCAAAACACCCATGCGTTAGGATGAAGTTGGAGAAAGAAAGATCATAGGCCCAGAGTTAGTGTAACAATTAGTGGATGCCGTTGCAATTATCCAAGACAGACTAAAGACTACCCAGAGCAGATAGAAAAGTTACGCAGATAAGAGCTGGGGATCTTTGGAATTCCAAGTTGGTGATCACGTTTTTCTGAAGGTGTCACCAATGGGGGGAACTTCGCTCTTTGGTAAGAAAGGAAAGCTGAGTCCAAGGTACGTAGGACCATTTGAAATTCTAGAGAGAATTGGGACCCTAGCGTATCGTCTTACCTCGCCGCCGAGACTAGCGCAAATGCATAACGTCTTTCACGTGTCGATGTTAAGGAAGTACGAGCCTAACCCGATCCACATGCTTAATTTTGAAGAATTGGACATGGATGACATAGTGTCATACGTTGAAAGCCCGATTCAGGTTGTGGATCGAAAAGAACAAATTCTGCGTACAAAGACCATTCCGTTGGTCAAAGTGGTCTAGCAACACCACGGCATTGAAGGAGCAACCTGGGAGACTGAAGAGTCAATGAGATGTTTGTACCCCACATTTTTGCTTAAGTATTGTAATGGTTTAAATTTCGAGGACGAAATTTTTATAAGAGGGGAAGAGTTGTGACATCCTAGATTTTTCAGTTCTGCTTTCAATTAAATTAATCGGGTCTTTCATCGACGCGCTTATAGTGCTATTCTCAGAGCTGATCACTCTCGAGATAACTAGATTATTTGGGAAAACCATTAAGGGATTTTAATGCAATAGACTTGAGAATTCGACCAGGAATCGGCTACTCAACCGTGCTCATCTTTAGAGGTCATTACAACACAGTTAAAAATCGATCAGGGATCAGTAATAGGTTGGTTCGACTGAGATGTGTGGCTAAACGTGGGTGATTCCACTAAATTACAAAATTCTCATCGGCCGGCATTAAACTGATTTTTCTGTCGTTTTGGTACCCTATGTCAGTATTTGAAACCTCGAGATTTTCACGACAACCGAGAGTCGCCAATGTGTCGAGTAGGTTCATTGTGGCTCGAATAAAATCCACCACGAGTCATTTGCACTAAAAATTTCTGAAAGCTACCCGGTAGCCTAGGTCATGCTAAAATCGCGCTGAATTGAAATTAACCGTGAATTTGAATTTGATTAACGGCGAATTTGAATTCGATTTCAGAAATTGAAAGTTCTGTCACGTCATGAGTCATTTTAGGAACGTCAACTCAGCCTCTGAAGATTTTTTTCTGCAAACCGAGACTTTTTGGGAAGAAGTTGAGGTAGGGTCGTTTTGCTCTAGAAATTTCAGAGGACCATTTTTTGTCGTGAAATTAGGATGCAACTGGGATCAATTGGCGAGGAAAAATACCAATTTGATGGAGGACTCGATGGTTGAATGTTCAGAGGCCAGATTGAGTGAATTCAAGGAGGATTTGGTGTCCAATTGGGGGGAATTCAAGTAAAATTCGTGTGCCCCCCATGGACCAAACTTTTGGACAATCTCATGGTATTAGAAGGGGCATGTTGGTCTGGAAAATGAGCTGAGGAGGCCGGCTACCTTGGTGGGGCCATTTCAAGGGATCAAAGGGGATAATAAGATAGAGGAGGACCAATTGGTGGCCCCCTTTAGCCAAAACCGGTTCCCCTCCTTCCTCTTCCTCCCCTATTCAGTCGACAAACCCCTTTCCAACACCCTTGAAGCTTAGCAAACCAAAGAAACCGGACCAGCAAGCCGTCGCCAGCCCTATTGCAGCCACCGCATGCCACCGCTTCGCCGCTCGCTGCCCCCGCATGCTCGCCTGCCCGTCGCGCCTCACCGCCGTTCCCAGCGTCATCTCGTTCGGTTCCCCTCTCCTTCCTCTTCCTCCCCTATTCGTCGACCAACCCCTTTCCAACACCCTTGAAGTTCGGCAAACCAAAGAAACTGCACAAGAAGCCGTCGCCAGCCCTATTGCAGCCACCACACGCCACCGCTTCGCCGCTCGCTGCCCCCGCATGCTCGCCTGCCCGTCGCGCCTCATTGCCATTCCAGCAACATCGTCTCACCCAGCCTACGCTCCCAACAATGCTTCAGACTAGCACGGGCCGCCACCAGAGCTCCCTCCACCGCTATGAAGCATTGTCTAGCCTCGCCTGGTCCTGGTTCAGCCCCCTCAGCTCGTCTCAGCCCATTTCTGCCTCATCCAACTCTTGCTCAACCCTCTCTCGGCCTAGACCAGAACTGGACCGAGTGGGTCTCTAGGCCACTGTTTGACCCGCTTTGGAGGCGTTCCCGATCCTGTTTGGCAAGCCCGCTTTGGAGTTTCTTGCTCCTCGCCTTGTCCCCGTTGATTTGATCTGAGCGAATCATTAATCAAGTGAGTTTAACTCACTAATCCTCGCTTAGTAAGTTATTGATGTTTAAGGGTTGATTAGTTTAGACTAAGCTTGGTTTAGGTAGTTAGTTAAAATGGATTAGTGAATTAGTTAATTATCAATGCACGTTAGGTGGTTAGTTTAGTGCAATTAGGGCCTCCACAAGCTCTAGTATTTATCTGGAGTGGTTTAGAAATTTTTCGGGCTCGTCTTGGCTTTTAATTAGGCTTTACGGGCCTAAGTTCTATTTATTGGCATTTAATAATTATTTTCCGTAATTATATAATTATATAATTATTTATTTATTTTTCAGAAATTAGACCGGGATAACCGGTGACCGAATTTTATGCTAATTACACCTTTGGTGTGATCTGTTTATTTAATTGACTATTATTTGGTGAAAATTGAGTGCGATTGGTGATTGTGGATAATTATCCCAAAATTAATTAATTTCAGTAATTAATGAGAAAATAACCGAGTGTCGGTTACAATGCCAAAAATATTTTGGTGAACCATATAAATTGGTGGGATTTTCATGTGGCAGGAAATTATATTTTGGCTAAGTCTGACCGTGTACCCACACATGAGTATTTTTATCGGGTATGGTAAAAATGGAGAAATGGTTAGATGATTAGACCGATAATTGCAGCAGAATCTGGCGAGCATATTTAATATACTATATTAGTATTTGAGGCAATTTCTAGTGAGCTATGTTATCTATTATTAGCTTAGAGTGAGCAGTCCTGGATTATGATCAGACTTATAAATAGTATTGATTGAGATGACAAGGGAATGGTCTTGATGACATGGAATCGACTAAGTTGATTGATCGATAATTCGATCTAATGCGATGAATGGAATTGTGGATGTGACTCGATGAATTATAAATTGTATTGAATGACAATAAGGAAATCAAGGCTAAGGTAAGTCCTTTGACTCGTGATTATGCCTAGGTAGCCCTCGGGATGTATTTTCTTCCTAGTCGGGTCTTAAGGGGTTAAACTTGCTGAGACATCATCTCACCCCGTTGTGAGATAACATTTCAGGTTCATAGATGGCAGCTCCTCCCGAGCATTTTGGGCAACCCAAGAAGATGACCGAACAAAGGCACTACATTCCGATTCATGGGCACCCTAATGGGTTAGAGTGCAAACTAGTGCAGTTCATACTCTAGGTTGATGTGGGACTACCTAAGTAGGTGCCCCATCAATACAGGTTGTGGTACCGCCAAGATCGTAATGGACTGGGAGAGGGTCCCATATCGGAATCGGAGATACCTCTATATGTGTTGGAGGTTGTGTTCAAGAAAGGTACGGCAGACCCTAAAGGAGGTTCAGTGGTGGACTCGGTGGACCTTAACCTTAAAGATCTAGATTCTCCGGTGTATTCTATTGTGGACTCCAGCTAGAGTGTGGAAGGAGATGACAGGGAGAACAAGGACCCGTAGTTGATTGGAAACCCCACCCCTATTTGCAGACCCTATTTTCTAACTAATGTTGTGTAGGACCTGACTCCTGTAGTTCAGATTGTATATATATGACTCAATTTGTTGTGTGTGTGTATATATATATATATATATATATATATATATATATATATATAAGTGTGGTTATTTTTTTTAGTTAGAAAATTATGGCCCTACTTTTCTATCCCATTGTGTTATTATTTGGGGATTATTATTTACTTCCGCATGTGTATTTAAAATGAATGGGTTGGCGATGCGTCCTGGGATGTCGCTATTTAATCGATCAGTGAGAGATGGCCACACACTCAAGGATCGGGACGTGACAGTGGATACTTGTTCTTGATCGTCACCTGATTGAGTTGACGATAGTCGATGTACAGGCGCAACGAACCATCTTTCTTTTTCATGAAAAGAACTGGTGCTCCCCAAGGTGATGCACTGGATGTATGAATCCCTTATCCAACAACTCTTGTATCTGCACCTTCAGTTCTTTCAACTCAGATAATGACATCCGATAAGGAGCATTAGAGATTGGCTCTGTCCCGAGTGCTAACTCAATCACGAACTCTATCTCTCTCTCTCTGGCGGCAGGCCTGGCAATTCTTTCGGAAACACGTCTAGAAATTCTTGCACTACTGACATATCTTCGATCTTTAGCTCCTCAACTGTTGTATCCACGACAGTTGCCAAGTAACCCTGACAACCCCCGTCTAACAAATTGGTTGCCTCAAGCAACGAGATTAAGGAAATCGAGGGTCCTCCTTGACTCCCAGTAAACTCGAAACTTTCACCCTTTAACGGGTTAAACTGAATCGCTTTACGATAGCAGTCCATCTTAGCTCATTGCTTGGTGAGCCAATCCATGCCAATTATCAAATCGAAGTCATACATGGCTAGGACTAACAAGTCTATCTTCCCCTCTCGCTGACCAATTACTAACTTGCAACCAGGACAACCTAATGCAACTAACACCTTATCCTTTAATGGTGTAGATATGCTAACCACTGACTCCAATAACTCCGGACTTAATCTTATCAGCTTAACAAACTGTTCAGCTATAAACGAATGAGTCGCATCAGGATCAAATAAAGCATATGCAGCATGGTCGTTCAGCGAAACCGTACTAGTAACCACATCAGGCGAGTCCTTTGCCTATCCTCTCGTGATGGCGTACACTTGTATTTACGCTGGGGATCTGTTCTGTCCTCCCTACTATGCAATCTGTGGTACAAATCTTCTGTACTGACCCATCAGTGGTGGCGGTGTTTGATAGTGCGAGTAGGAACACCTAGAGAGGGGTGAATAGGTGTAAAAACTAATTTTATAAAACTTAGCAACTTAATTCAGCTTATATGAAAATCAAAGACTTAAGATATAGAAGATTTGCAACAATATATATAAGACTGTGAATTAAGTAAGGAGATAAGGGAAAGAGAATTGGAACACGATGTTTTATAGTGGTTCGGCTTAAACCAAGCCTACGTCCACTCTCCTGCACTGACAGCCTACCGGCTGGATTTCACTAAGAATCAAAAGAGATGTTACAGTCTCACGTCCTTGAGTCCACAGCGTAGAGACTCTACTACACTTCCTCAAGGTCTCACAAGTATCTAATCTCTCTTTTGAGAACAAATATACGCTCAACAATTGAATTAGCAAAGAACAAGGAGCTTCAAACTTTGGAATTCTTCTATCTCACACTCACTTGAATAACTAGAGCGTCTTCCTTATATACTCCTCCATGCCTTCATAACCGTTGGCACCTTCCAAAGGAGTTCTTCCAATCTATCCATTGGACAGAATCAATTATGGAGATCTTGAGTTACTTAAGGAAAATGAAGATAGCCCACCAATCTTGCTCGCCCATACAATCAGGATCTACGTTTCCATAAGTAGAACCTTCCAAGTATACTTCGCCAATCAACGGATCTATATTACTCAAATTATTTACAATACGAATAATAGATCTTACGATGCTATCTCCAGCCGTGAGATAATCTCTAACCAATCGAATCAAATCCTTAAAGATATACTCGTATCTGAATAAGACTTCTTCGTCGGTCTAGAAACTGTCAATGAGGGCAGACTTTAAATCTTGAGTCTGGTGGTCTTCAGACTTTGATGGAAGGAAACGTTTTGTCAACTTCAAAATAGATAAGGAAGTTTTCTCCAACAATTTCCCCCTTTTTGATGGTGACAAAACTTTCCTGCAAATTTGGACATTTTGACTTGCAAGACAACACTTAAGCAAACCAAGATTTCTTATAAAGAAAATTAGAGATTATGATAGAGATAGTAGCAATTCTGCAACCACAGAAAACGTGTTAGTCCTGTAACACAACTATCTTTAACATAATCAATAATAGCTTAAGCATAATCAGTCCAAACCAGTCAGTTAAAACCACACCAAACAGAAGATAAAGTCAAAACCAAATCAAAAAGTCAAAAAGATATGAAGATAAGTCAAGGTAAGTCATCAAATTTGCATAGAACCTCTACCCCTTTTTGTCAACAGCAAAAAGTGGAGAAAAGACTAAAAAGAGATGGATTGAAAATGGAGTCAAAATCAAGGCTGTTTGGGCAGGCGAACAAGCTCGAATTCTCCCATAGAATGCACGGTCTTCTCAAGCCTGTTAAAACTCTGCTTCAGTGACTGAAAATCCTCACCCTGCACATTAGACTGAACTTGAATCTTCAGGGCGTTCAACTGTTCATGCAAAGACACTGAAGTAGCCTTAAAAGCATTCTTGAGATCCTGCATCTCAAATTCCATGGCATATTGCGGTTTTCGAACGTCCAATAGAACTTCTAGCAGTCTTGAAAAATCTGTTGTTTGAGCATTTGCATCACTATGACCAGCCGAGTCAAATTCAGGGATTTTGAGAGACGATGGAGCATCAGTAGATTGTCCACCATGACTGTCTTCGGGATAGTGTGAGGCATACACATCCTTAGGGTCTGCTGCAGAGCGACTTACATCACTAGCAAGTAAGGGTGAAGAAATACCTTTTGATCCAACACCTCCCCATGTTTTGGTGCCCTCAGGTGGAGTAGGTAAGGTTTCCTCATCTGCAGACACACTAGACAGAGAGATAGCCAAGGTTGGCTCGAAAGAGTCTTCTTGACCCTGATCTCGTTCTCCTTCTCCCTCTTCTTCTTCCTCTTCTTCTTCTTCTTCTTCTCTTCTTCTTTCCTCTTCTTCTTTCCTCTTCTTCTCTTCCTTCATCTTCTTCTTCCTCTTCTTCTTCTCCTTCATTTTCTTCTTCCTCTTCTCTTCTTCTTTCCTCTGTCCTCCTCTATTCTTTTTCTTTCTCTATCTCTTCTCTCCCTCTTTCCTCTTCTTCTGGCTCTTCTCTTGTCTCACGAAAGCTGACAAAACTCTTTAAGTTTCTCAAGGCCGATATGGTCAGTTCATCCTCATCTTCTTCATCTTGCAATGTGAGAGTTCTTTTCTTCTTCACAAGAGCAACCATGGGCTCCTTGCCTTTTCTCTTCGCAGCAGCAAAGTCTTGTTTTGCTTTTGAGGGAGACTTTTCCTTCATACGCTCCAACACTTTGTTCAACTCTTTCAATCTCATCTTTGTGACCATTTTGAACCCAATCACCATAGGAGAGATGGTTGATAGGCATAATTGTGCAGAGATGTGAATTTTAAGGTGCCGAAAGAGTCGCAAGATAAGAGCAGAATAAGGGAGTTGTCCCTTATCTTTCACCACAGTGCGGTACATATGAAACAATATAGTGTGAGGTAGAGAGAATTTAAATCATGTGTTGATGGCACACATCAATTTAGCTTCCGATCGAGAAACATCTGTCTTGGATGTTGATTTAGGACGAATGCAGTTTATCACAATCTTGTGCAGCAAAATGTTAGAAGCACTCATCCTTGAGTAAGAAATCTTCCCTTCAACATCCCTGTCTCTCACCAATGACAAAATAGCATGAACAATAGACACACTAATTGGTTGGAAACTCGTTCTTTCCACCCCAATTATGTCAGCCAGTGTGTCTGTATTCACCAAATATTCCTTGTCCTTCACAGCGAAGATAAAACTGTTTGCATCCAAGAAAGACAAGTTCAAGTAAAAGTACGCAGTAAGTTCTGAAAAAGTAGCAGACGATTCAGAGCAGAACCATTCCAGTTGCAGTAAAGCAAATTTCTCGCGCAGATTGACCTTTATCGAATCAAGAAAATCAAAGTCAACAGTTCTAGGGTTCATCACCCCTCTCTTCAGAAGTTTCGAATAAACCTTATTGTGACCCTTCGATCTAAACATATTAGAGCCATCAGTGATGTTTGCAGCCACACCCCATCTAGGTTGAAAATGAGTAAACATCCATTCATCGTCGTCCAGAGTTTGTGGTTGATTTGCAGTGCCATAGAATGGGTCACTCGGTATGTTTGCAAACGTTCTTTCAGCCGACCCTCTCTCTACAACTCCCAGTCTTTCCAAATCCCGCAAAAACAAGGTTTCATTCTTGAATCCTTTATCTTTTAAGAATTCATCGATTAAAGACATCGGTGTTCCTCCTTTCTTCAGATTAGAGTAGAGCTTGAAAGCAACCTTGGGAGTTAGAGTTCTTACAGGTTCAGCCTCCTCTATAACCTCGTCGTTTGGTTGAGTCGGTGGAGAAGGTTGACGCTACTGAGAAGGTTGTTGCTTACTCGGATGCAGTGGTGGAGAAGAATCTTCTTATTCGGTCAAGTCAAAATGGGTAGGACCCTCGGGCATAGATCGTGGTCCCCTGCTTGCAATCCTTGAAGACTTTCTCGAAGACATTGTTGATTCAAGGGAGGAATTCACCACTTGCTCGAAAAAGGAGATAACTTTTTGACAAATCGAGAGTGAAAGTGAAAGCAAATAGGAATTTTGTATTCTAGGGTTTCAGTGTAAAAATGAAGAAGATGAGTCTCAGCAGTATATAAAGCAAGTGAAGCGAGGTAGACGAAACATCGTAAAAGGAAAATAAAAATGCCTTTTCGAAAAGAAAAACTTCCCTTTTGAAAATAACTGTCTTTTCAAAAATAGATAACTGCATTTTTGAAAAGTAAAGAAAACTTGGAAATATAATTTCAATCAATTAGCAATAAATAACTGTACCTTTTCAAGTTTAAAAATATAAGAACAACTTACCGTCGTAACTACGGTCTTCGAGTCCGAACACATTCGAGACTTTACCTTTCGAATCTTGTGCACATTCGGACTCTACTGAGTAAGAGATATAATGTTCAGTCTGGTGTGAATAGACTCAAATAGACTTTTCTCCAGTGGCTTTGTAAATATGTCCGCTAGTTGATTCTTTGAGTTAATAAACTGGAACATGATCTCTAATAAAGTGATGTCCAATCTCTATATGCTTTGCTCTTGAATGAAGAATTGGATTCTTTGTGAGATTAATCGCGCTGGTGTTGTCGCATTTGATCTCAGTGCAAGAATCTTCGATTCCAAAATCTCTTAGTTGTTGTTTCATCCATAAGATTTGAAAACAGCAACTTCCAAGAGCCACATATTCTGCTTCTGCTGTTGAAAGAGCTACTGTACTTTGCTTCCTTAAAAACTAAGATACTGTCCTGTTACCAAGTAATTGACAAGTACCGGAAGTGCTTTTTCTTTCAACTCAGCAACCTGCTAGATTTGCATTTGAATATCCAAGGAGAGTAAAGTCTCCTTCTTTGGGATACCATAGACCTATCTTCGAGGTTGTTGCAACGTATTTGATGATGCGTTTCGCAGCACTTAAATGAGATTCTGTTGGATCTGATTGAAATCTGGCACAAATGCAAACACTAAACAAAACGTCAGCTCTAGAAGCAGTAAGATAAAGAAGTAAACCAATAATACTCCTGTAAAGTTTCGGGTCAACTTTCTTTCCTCCTTCATCTTTATCCAGCTTCGAAGAACTAGACATTGGTATTTCAGTCTTTTTGCAATGATCTAATCCGAACTTTTTACAAGTTCTTTTGCATATTTTTCTTGGTGAAAAAAATTTCCTTCCTTCAATTGCTTTACTTGTAGCCCAAGAAAGAAAGATAATTCACCCATCATGCTCATCTCAAATTCATCCTGCATAGACTTAGAGAATTTCTTGCATAGATTTTCGTTAGATGATCCAAATATTATATCATCAACATAAATTTGAACAAGTAAAAAGTTTTTACCTTCCCTTTTAATAAACAGAGTACTGTCCACTTTACCTTTGACAAAACCATTTTGAATTAAAAACTTACTTAACCTGTCATTCTAAGCTCGAGGTGCTTCATTTAAGCCATATAGAGCCTTTTTCAATTTGAATACAGAGTCTGGATTCCTTGGGTCTTCAAAACCGAGAGGTTGTTCCACATAGACTTCCTCTTGGATAAACCCATTCAGGAATGCACTTTTCACATCCATTTGGAATAACCTAAAACTCTTATAACAGGCAAAAGCAAGTAATAATCTAATTGCTTCTAACCTTGCTACAGGTGCGTAAGTCTCATCATAGTCTATCCCTTCTTCTTACGTATATCCTTTAGCCACAAGTCTTGCTTTGTTCCTTACAACTTTTCCTTTTTCGTCCATCTTGTTCCTGAAAACCCATTTAGCTCCAATAACAGATTTACCTTTCGGTTTAGGAGTTAGTTCCCAAACATTGTTAACTTTGAATTGCCTGAGCTCTTCTTGCATAGCTTCAATCCAGCTTTCATCAGTTAAAGCTTCTTCTATGCTTTTGGGTTCTATTTCAGAAATAAGAGCCACCGCGCTAGACTCTTCATGCCTTTTGGATCTTGTACGAATTCCTTCATAAATGTTACCAATCATGAGTTCTTTGGGATGACTAGACCTGTGCTTCCAGTTGCTGGTTGGTCTAACAGACTACTAAACTTCTTCTTCAGTTCATTCTTCAATATTCGTTCGTTGTTGTCCTTCTGTAGTCTGAACTGCTTCAGGGGAAGTAGACTTTGTAGAGTCTAGAACAGGTTCAGATTCTTCTGGTTGAGACTGAATTGATTGATTTTGTATAGAGTCTTGAAATTTGACATTCATTGACTCTTCCACAGACTGAGTCTTCTTGTTGTATACTCTGTAAGTTTTGCTGGATGTTGAATATCCAAGGAAGATTCCTTCGTCTAATTTTTCTTCAAACTTACCAATTCGATCATTTGCATTTTTCAAGATAAAACATTTGCAACCAAATACATGAAAATAAGAAACAATTGGCTTCTTTCCTTTGAACAACTCATAAGGAGTTTTCTCCAGAATAGGCCTTAAGAAAACTCTGTTAATAATATAACATGCTGTAGAAACAGCTTCAGCCCAAAAACGAGAAGAAATATTGCTTTCAATTAAAAGAGTTCTTGCCATTTCTTGCAAAAAACTATTCTTCCTTTCCACAACTCCATTCTGTTCGGGAGTGTATGGAGACGAGAACATACGCTGGAAACCAGATTCATCACAAAATTTAGCAAAGTCTTGATTTTCAAACTCACATCCATGGTCTGTCCGTATGCTTGAAATAACATACCCTTTCTCATTATGTACTTTCTTAGCAAATTTAGTAAAATGAGAGAAGGTTTCAGATTTACTTGCCAAAAAGTAGACCCAAGTAAATCGTGAATAATCATCCACTATTACTAGACAATATCTCTTTCCACCAATGCTTTGAGTTCTAGTTGGTCCAAAGAGATCCATATGCAGGAGCTGCAGCACACGATTAGTGGAAATTTGATTTATTGATTTGAAAGAATTTCTAACCTGTTTACCCAATACACATGGTGTGCATAAGTCAGATTTTTGGTACTTCAAGTTGGGTAGTCCACGAACAAGCTTCTTTGGAGAGATCTTGCAATTTGCTTCATATTGATATGGCCAAGCTTTCGATGCCAAAGATTTTCTTTATCTTGAATTGAAATTAGACATTGAGATCTTTCTGGATTGATATCCAAAAGATAGATATTCCCATGTCTTCGCCCAGTAAAGGATTGTAAAAGATCTTTACTAGTGCCCGAACATATTCCTTCTTGAAAATTTATCTTGAAACCAGTGTCGCACAATTGGTTGATGCTAAGCAAGTTGTAATTGAGTCCTTCCACTAAGGAGACATTGTTGATCATGAGACTTCCAATTTTTACAGTTCCACATCCAACAATTCTTCCCTTGCTGTTTTCACCAAAAGAGACTTTTCCACCAGTTACTTGTTTTAGTTTAATAAAACAATTTGAATCTCCAGTCATATGCCTTGAACAGCCACTATCCAAATACCATTTAACCTTTTTCTTGATAGTGACCTACAATTAAAAAGGAGACTCAAGCTTTCTTTGGTACCCATACTTTCTTGGGTCCAGTAGAGTTAGTGCAATATACGGTCTTTGCCCAATCCTTCTTAACAGGCCTCCAAACCATAGGACATTCTTTCTCAAAGTGTTCTGAGCTGTTACACTTAGAACATCTAAAAGCACTTCGGCCAACAGGTTTTACAAAGACTTTTTTAAAATGATTTCTATAAAAGGCTTTTGTAGGTCTTTGTTTGATTCTTTCCTTTACTTTTGGAAAATCAATTAAAGGAATGGTTTCAGAAGTCATTCCCAAGCCTGATTTGTTAAAGTATGGTCTTTGTACTGAAAGAATCTTTTCCAATTTCTCAGATCCCATAGAAACCTTTTTGTAATGCTTGAAATATCATTTTTCAAAAGTGTGTTTTCTTTTGAAAGAGAGTCTGCATTTTCTTTTAAAGTGATAAAACTTTTATCTAGTTTCTCAAACTTTTCTTTCCATAAAATTCCTATTGCTTCAATGTAGAATTCTCTCTTTTTAGCTCGGAAATCCTCTTGAGAGGGGTTTTGAGATTAAGACACAGTTCATCAATGTACTTCGAGACTTTAATAGGGATTTTTAAATTACTTACCTCAATTTCACTATCTGAATCTAAGTCTGTATTGATTTCGGAGTCTGAGTCTGATCCTGATTTTGCCATTAAACAAATATTGGCATAATCATCATCACTTTCTTCGCATTCAGTATCACTCCAAGTGTCTACTTTGAGTGCTTTTCTGTATTTCTCAGCTTTTCCTTTCTTTTTCTTCACCAAGGGACAATTGGGTCTCGATGTGTCCCTTTTTCTTGCATTTAAAGCAAATCACATCTTTATTGGATTCATCATCCTCAGCTGATTTGTTTTGAAATCTTTGAGAACTTTGTTTCTTCCAATTGAATCTTCTTCCATTTTTGTTCAGTTTCCTGAACCTTCTTATCATGAGAGCAAGTTCTTCATCGTGCATATCGTCTTCAGAGTCTGTAATATCAGAGTCGTTGTTAGATTTTAAGGCAACAGACTTCTTACCTTTGGGATCTTCTTCTTCATTGATTTGCTCCACTTCATAGGACTGAAGTGTTCCAACCAATTCGTCAACGGAGAGTGGCATGATCCTTTGTGTTTCCCTTATTGAAGTCTTTATGTGATTCCACTCTTTGGAAAGTCCACGCAGCAATTTGTTAACCTTTATGGGTCCTAAGATTGGTTGACCCTGATACTCAAGACCATTTACGACCTCTGTAAAACAGCTAAACATGTCAGTAATAGATTCTCCTAGCTTCATCTTGAAAGCTTCATATTGATCGAGCATAATATTGATTCTGGTTTCTTTCACTCGATCTGTTCCTTCATAGGTGATGTGCAGTCTATCTTAGACTTCTTTAGCTGTTTCACAAGAAGATATTCGGTTATATTCAGTAGGAGATAATGAACAATACAAGGAATAAATTGCTTTTGCGTCAAGAGCATGTCTCTTGGTTATCTCTTCTCGAGTCATGTCACTAGCTTCTGCAACTTCTTTCCCCTTTTCTGAGACTGTTGTAGCTTTAGGAATGATTCCTTTGTCTACCACATCCCATTCCAGAGGATCTTTCGATCTTAGGAATGCTTTCATCTTGTTTTTCCATATGCTGTATTCCTTTCCATCGAAATAAGGCGGTCTGGTGTTGCTTTGACCTTCAACCAACCCTAGAGCCAACATACTAGCCATGGATCTTTAACTTAGAAGTAAAAACACTTCAACTAAATTAGTACACAAGCTCTTATACCAATTGATAGTGCTGATAGGAACACCTAGAGGGGGGTGAATAGGTGTAAAAACTAATTTTATAAAACTTAGCAACTTAATTCAGCTTATATGAAAATCGAAGACTTAAGATATAGAAGATTTGCAACAATATATATAAGACTGCGAATTAAGTAAAGAGATAAGTGAAAGAGAATTGGAACACAATGTTTTATAGTGGTTCGGCTTAGACCAAGCCTATGTCCACTCTCCCGCACTGACAGCTCACTGGCTGGATTTCACTAAGAATCAAAAGAGATGTTACAGTCTCACATCATTGAGTCCACAGCGCAGAGACTCTACTACACTTCCTCAAGGTCTCACAAGTATCTAATCTCTCTTTTGAGAACAAATATACGCTCAACAATTGAATTAGCAAAGAAAAAGGAGTTTCAGACTTTGGAATTCTTCTATCTCACACTCACTCAAATAACTAGAGCGTCTTCCTTATATACTCCTCCATGCCTTCATAACCGTCGGCACCTTCCAAAGGAGTTCTTCCAATCTACCCATTGGACAGAATCAATTAGGGAGATCTCGAGTTACTTAAGGAAAATGAAGATAGCCCACCAATCCTACTTGCCCATACAATCAGGATCTAGGTTTCCATAAGTAGAACCTTCCAAGTATACTTCGCCAATCAACGGATCTATATTACTCGAATTATTTACAATACGAATAATAGATCTTACGATGTTATCTCCAGCCGTGAGATAATCTTCAACCAATCGAATCAAATCCTTAAAGATATACTCGCATATGAATAAGACTTCTTCGTCGGTCTAGAAACTATCAATGAGGGCAGACTTTAAATCTTGAGTTTGGTGGTCTTCAGACTTTGATGGAAGGAAACGTTTTGTCAACTTCAAAATAGATAAGGAAGTTTTCTTCAATAGTGGTAACTATTGAAATCCTCTCGGCCTTCTGGGACAGTCTCTGGCTATGTGACCCGGCTAGCCACACTTAAAACACGCACTCATCCTAAGACGGCATGGGGCCGAACCATGTCGTCTTCTGTAGAAGCGACACACACCATTTTGATGCGGCGCAGACTTTCCAACTCCACCCTTCCTGTTAGGCGACACATGGAACCTTCCTCCGGTCATGAGCTTCTTCCCATACCGGTTCCCATCTCTATTCGAACTAAACCGCGATCTAAACAAGGTGGCTTGCTCACTCAGACTTCTTTCTATTAACTAGGCTCGATTATACATTTCATTATTGTTTTTTAGATCAAATTTCTTCAGTTCTGGTCGAAGGCCATTTCGGAACCTCTGAGCTTTGTCTTCGGGATCTTCCACCAATCTCGGAGCGTACTGAGATAATTCCGCGGACTTGACCTCATATGGTCCACGGTCATCATCCCTTGGCGAAGGCGCTGAAATTCCTCCATCTTCTACTCGAAAAGTACTTACTATTGAAAGCTCTAAAGAAAGCATTCCACATCGAGACTACGCCTTCCGGGAATACTGTGTCTCTGGTGGCCCTCCACCATATATTCGCGTAACCCTGTAGTTGGTATACTGCCAGGATAACCTTTTCTTCCTCATTGCACATCAGAAGTGCAAAGGCCTTCTCTAGGTCTTGAATCCAAAGCGAGGTAGTCTCGAGATCTCCAACACCAGTGAACCTCGACGCGGTCAACTTCAAGTACTATTCTACAATCTTGTGAATCGGTCTCTCCCTTTCCACAACTATGTTCCCAGTTGGAATTTTGGCAGGTGCAGCAACGGCTATGACCTCAGCAACGGCGGCAACGGCAACAGTGGCAGTAGCTTGAGCGGCGACAGTAGTAGCGGCGGCTTGATTCGGGGCCTGCTACCCCATCAATGCTCCCATCACTTCAAGCGCCTGCATGATCCCTTTGATCTTAGGATCACTAGGGGTTGCTACCCCAGCACCAACAGGAGGCGATGCTACACCACTAGCGCTAGCCTGAGCTGGCGCTCGACCACGACCTCTTTGGGTACCGACCCTCGTCGGCGTCCTACCCCGAGTAACAGGTCCAATGGTACGTTTTCTAGGAGTCCTCTGCTTCTAATCGCTCATTTTGCATATTCTTTATAAAAACCTGCTTTCCAATTCCACACAGAATTAGAAGCTGAGCGATCCCAAACAAACAATTTACCAAACAGCTATCACATACATGCACCGGCATGAAATAAAGGTCAATCCTACTAACTATCCCATAAACCTATTGCACCTTATCACTCCAACTATTGACCAGCTCTGATACCACTTTGGGCGGTGATGTCACGCCCCGATCCTCGAATGCGTGCCCATCCCTCGGTGGTCGATTAAATTGTGATGTCCCAGGACGCATCGCCAACCCAATCATTTTAATGCGTATGCGGAAGCGAATAAATATATCCCCAGACAGCACAAAGATGGGATAGAAAAGCAAGGCCACAATTTTAAAACCACACAACACATCTTTATATGAAACTGACTAATTTATTTACAATACTAGTCTATTCACAAAGGTCTACCAAAACAGAAAGGCTACAAGCCCTCTAAGCATTCGAACCCTCAGCGGAAGACTCCGAGGTCTCTTGGGGACTCGGGTCCACCACTGCACCACCAGGAGGGTCAGCCGTACCCTCACCAAAAGCGATCTTTAACACCGACATAGGGATCTCAAACTCTGGTAAGGGACCTTATGTGGGTCCATCTCGCCCACGACGATACCATGATTTGAATTGATGGGGTACCCTCTGAGGTAGACCCGCATCAACCGGACAATGGATCTCATAAGTTCGTAGACCCAGGCTCCTTGGCCCCCAGAAAGAGGAATCAGAGAAACCTGTTCGATGACCTTCTTGGGCTGACCAAAATGCTCAGGGGGAACCGCCATCTAAAGACATGAAAATGTTAGCCCACGACGGGGGTGAGACAATGTCTCAGCAAGTTCACCTCCTAAACTCCGACTAGAAAGGAAATACGCCTAAAGGCCGTCTAAGCACACAAAAGACAGAGGACTTACCTTTGCCTCAGTTCCTTCTTGCAAGTCAGTACAGTTCATATTCTCAACCAATCAATTCAATTCAATTCGCCGATCAGCTCAGTCAATTCAACCAACGATCAATCGATCCACTCAAATTGATACCAACAATACTATCTATTATTTCAACATAACCACTGCTCACACAAGCTGAAATAAATGATCAAGGCTCTCACAAGCTGCAATATATGGTCAT
This sequence comes from Eucalyptus marginata, assembly GCA_014182565.1. Taxonomy (NCBI): domain Eukaryota; kingdom Viridiplantae; phylum Streptophyta; class Magnoliopsida; order Myrtales; family Myrtaceae; genus Eucalyptus; species Eucalyptus marginata. The sequence continues at coordinate 41,826,500 of CM024589.1, read as the reverse complement.
AGCTCTCACAAGCTAATATAGATAGATAGTAGCTCACTAAAGCTGATAATTATATAGATCGTGCTCGCACAAGCTGATAAAATGATCTTAGCTCACATAAGCTGATAATGTATACTGCTCTCACAAGCTGACGTATCAAAGCACATAGGCTGATATAGTATATTGCTCTCTCATAAGCTGACATGCAAAGGGTCTCAAAAGCTGATAAAATGTATACTACTCTCACAAGCTGACGTGCAAAGGGTCTCAAAAGCTGATAAAATGTACACTGCTCTCACAAGCTGACGTATCAAAGCACATAGGCTGATACAGTATACTACTCTCACAAGCTGACGTGCAAAGGGTCCCAAAAGCTGACGATAAATATGCTCGCACAAGCTGATAATATATGCTCTCACAAGCTGATAATTCACTGTGTTAAAAATACCAAATAAAAATAATCAGTGTAGTTACACGGTCGGCCTAAGCCAAAATTTCAATATCTTTCTTTCATAAAATTCCACTAATTATAATAGTCCACAAGGACAATTTTGGCATTGTAAACCAACGCCCGGTATTTTCTAATTAAAATACCAAAATTACAAATTCCACTCAATTTGCACAAATTAACACTCAATTAAATAAACCAAGCATACCATTGAAATCAGCACAAAATTCTGGTCACCGACTATCCTGGTATAATTTCTGAAAAATAATAAATAATTAAATAAATACAATTAAATGCCATAAATAGAAACTTAGGGTGTAAAAGCCTAATTAAATACCTAAAGAGGCCCGAAAAAATTCCAAACCTAATTAGAAAAAATACAACCTATCTAGTTACTAATTAAGCCGATCTAACCACCTAACATGCAATAACGAGTAATTAAATCGTAAATTCGTTCTAACTAACTACTTAAACCATACTTAGCCTAAACTAATAAACCCTTAAGCATCATTAACTCCCTAAGCAGAGTTTAGTGAGTAAACTCACTGGTTTTGCGATCCGGTGAGTCCACGACAACGGCAACGCGGAGACGGGCGACAAACTCCAAAGCGTCGACACCCTACAAGGCCTAGATGTGTCCTAAAACGAGCCTTGAAGCTTGCGGATCCTTACAGGGCTTCGACTCTGCTTGCTAGGCTGAGGAGCTATTCGAACAGCCAAGATTGGTAAGGAGAGGCGGTGACGGTGCAGCGGGGCTAGGTGGTCAACGGCGAGGTTTCACGGTGGCGGAGGCGAGCTCGAGCGGCTGGATAGGGGTTCAACGGGGCATGAGGAAGCTCGAGATAGGCGAAACGGTGATGGGACCGGCGAGACGATGCGGCAAGGGCGCGGGCTCGTGCGAGGGCACGACGTGACGCGGCAAACTCCAACGGCTTCAAGCAGTCCTGCGATGGCTAGGGGAGGGCTGGCTCAGTTTTTTTGTAACTTTCGGAGCTAAAAATGTCATCTAATGGAGAAAGTGAACTGCTGAAGAAGAAGACGAAGCTAGCTGCCCTATAAAGAGTCCCCTTGGCCTCCAAAGTCCTCCTATTTGATCATCACATGGCCGCCCACCATGTCTGCCCTATCCTCAGCCAAAAGGTAGCCAACAAGCTTCTCTAGGAAGCCATTGAAGTGGTCCAAAAGTCCCTCCCACTATGGCCTACGAATTTGACACCAATTCCCCAAATTGAGCCAAGTTCCTTTCCATTTGGATCCAATTCGGTCCCCATAAATTCCACCAAGGTGTCCTCGACCAAATTGAAATTTTTCTTTGCCATTAGAACAAACTTACATCCCCAAAAACACGATAAAAAATGGTCACTTGAATTTTCCGGACAAAAAATGGCCCTATTATGAATTTTCGCCAAAAATCTCGGTTTACAGAAAAATCTTCGGAGGATGAGTCAATGGTCCTAAAATGAATCGTGACATGACAGAATTTTCAATTTTTGAAATCAGATTCAAATTCGCAATTAATTTCAATCGGGTGTGATTTTAGCGTGACCTAGCCTACCGGGTAGCTTTTAGGAATTTTTAGTGCAATTTACTTGTGGTCGATTTATTTCGAGCCACAATGTACCTCTTTGACACTTTGGCGACTCTCGGTTGTCGTGACAATCTTGAGGTTTCAAATGCTGGCACGGGGTACCAAAACAACAGAAAAATCAATCTAGTGTCGATCGACGAGAATTTTGCAATCTGGTGGAATCACCAACCCTTTGATCACCTATCTCAGTCGAATCGACCTATCTCTGATCTCCGATCGATTTTTGACAATGTCATAATGATCTTTGCAGATGAACACGGTCGAGTAGTCGATTCCTGGTCGAATTTTTAAGTCTATTGCATTAAAATACCTTAATGGCTTTCTCTAATAAACTAGTTATCTCATGAGTGATCAGCTCAGAGAATAGAACTATAGGTGCGTCGATGAAAGGCCCGATTAATTCAATTAAAAATAGAACCTAAAATTCAGGATGTCACATCGAAGACTCCCTAAACATGCAACTTATCTATCGATGGCACATCAATAGCGAGACCTTTGCTTTGCATTTTCTATTAACAAGAATTAGGTCACTCATCATGCGACACTTTATCACCTGTCCAATTATAGTATAACAATCACTACGCGAGTGCACCATTCCATTAAGCATATGACGTTCACAATCTAATAATCTAGTCATGAAAAAGAATAATTTTGTGCATCATGCAGCAACTTAAATCTCTTTAGTCCTAATCAAAGGCATACAAATCCACAACCTTATCCATGCCTTTCTGACTCAAACATCGACCTGTAGGACTTCCTCATCTCTCTCAATATATAAACATGGTCGATCAAAGCATGCATGTGCCACATAAGTCACTAAAATGACATTAGTCTCAAGATTCTCATGGCATCCCATACTACCATGCTATCCTTGAGACCATGTTGCGCAATATAATATAGTCATGCACCCATGCCATGCAATAATCCGGACCTGATCACTTAGGTTGCGCATGACAACGCTTCTTGGCTGGCAAAGGTTTTTTTTTTTTCAGAAATAATTCTTTTCTATTTCTATTATGGGGAACAATTTCTAAGTGAAAGAACCCGTTTTGTAACTATACAAAATTTCTACTCTGGTAATGTAATGTAACAGTTTCTTTTTTGCATTTATTTGTTTTTTGTTCTTACTCACGGATCGGCGACCGCCAACCGCCGCCCGCTGCCGCCGCCACTGCATGACCGCTGGCCGCCGACCATCACCGTCGACCGCTGCCGCACAACCCATCGGCCGCCAACAACGCAGCCCGCCGATGGCCGACCGCGGCAGCGGCAGCGGGTGGCTGCGGCCGCGGCTTCGAGCGGTTGGAGGTGGCCGCGGCAAGAGAGAGGAATAAAAGAAAAATAAAAAAGAAAATTGGCTTATTTCTAGAAATTGTTCTCGGGAGCAAGAAGCAATTTTTTTTTTGGTTTTTCGTTTCTGCTCCAAATCTATTCCTGGGCTAACTTTCTATTCCAAGGAATAGAAAAACAACTTGGCATTACCAAATAGATTTCTGTTCTTTTTTTGTTCCGAGGAACAAAAGAACAGAAATTCTAAGGAACAAAAACGTTGTCATGCACTGCTTTACAAATCTCATGCACTTTCCACACAAATATGTTCAGATTATTATGGCTGCTCAAGGCCCAAGGCCAACCCAAAGGTTTGCAGTCATCTAGTGTAACCAGGCATCGTCTCGTCTGATCGAGCATGGCAACGTCCTGTGTATCCATCTATAAATGGTATCCCACTGACATAGGGACATCCGAACTTAATCGGGCATCGTCCCACATAATCATATGCATCAGGGCATTTATGTGATCACATGAGCATACCATCACTCAAGCCCATTGTTTTCCTTCTCATTAGCCGAGTATGAATACCCCAATGGCGTGCCAAGTAAGTGTGTCTCATGATCTATCGAAACTACATCAATAAAATATGCCGAGCATGAAATGAGAACCCATGGTTTGACACGATACGTCGAGCACCGGCCTAAGTCCATTTTGAATTAGAAACGATATGCCTCAAAATCACACTGAGACCAAGAAAGAACCAATCCATCGTTCCACAATCACTGACCTAGTACCAAACTTAGCTGAGTAACGATACGTCTCAATATCGCACCGAGGCCAAGAAGGACCAACCTGTCATGACATGATCACCGATTTAGTACCGAACTTGGTTTGGGAACGATACGCCTCAGTATCATCGCCAATCCAAGAGAGAGACTTGACCCGACATGCTCCCACGCATGTCTAAGAACCATTGTGTATCCCGTCTCGGAGGCTCGGGGTGTTCTCATGCATCAACCATGTAAATGAACATATGCGTAAAGACTACCTCCAATGAACACATACAAAACATTGCCATTAATACCAAAGAATATCACATAGAACAAGCACATCCAATATCATCACAAGTTGGTTCTAATGACAATATCATATTGAACAACCTTAGCACCGAGGCCATGAAGGACCAACCCGTCGTGACATGATCACGGACTTAGTACCGAACTTGGTTGGGGAACGATACGCCTCAGTATCGCCAATCCAAGAGAGAGACTTGACCCAACATGCTCCCACGCACGTCCAAGAACCATTGTGTATCCCGTCTCGGAGGCTCGGGGTGTTCTCATGCATCAACCATGTAAATGAACATATGCGTAAAGACTACCTCCAATGAACATGTACAAAACATTGCCATTAATACCAAAGAATATCACATAGAACAAGCACATCCAATATCATCACAAGTCGGTTCTAATGACAATATCATATTGAACAACCTTAGCACCGAGGCCAAGAAGGACCAACCCGTCGTGACATGATCACCGATTTAGTACCGAACTTGGTTCGGGAACGATACGGCTCAGTATCGCCAATCCAAGAGAGAGACTTGACCCGACATGCTCCCACGCACGTCCAAGAACCATTGTGTATCCCGTCTCGGAGGCTCGGGGTGTTCTCATGCATCAACCATGTAAATGAACATATGCGTAAAGACTACCTCCAATGAACACATACAAAACATTGCCATTAATACCAAAGAATATCACATAGAACAAGCACATCCAATATCATCACAAGTCGGTTCTAATGACAATATCATATTGAACAACCTTAGCATATTACCTTTCAAAATAGTCTCTCATTACTTATAATTATAGAATGCTACAAATGCTTGCCCTTTTCAACTTTGGAATTGCATAGGCATATAACATCTTTAAATACTAGCATTCAACAAGCATATACACTTTAGAATTCACAACAAAAAGAACACTTATCATTTCCAAAATAAGGGATTGCATAAGCATCTACTATCTTTAAAATTAAGCTTTAGTAAACACAAATCACATTAAAAGGCACAACATAATACGTATTTATCAAAATCAAGATAGGTTATCGCATCCAATGATAACTTATAACTATAGCTTATCGCATCTAACGATAGCCTATGACGATAACTTAGCGCACCTGACAATAGCCTATCATGATAGCTTACCACATCTAACGATAGTCTATCACGATAGCTTATCACATCTAACTGTCACTTATCATGATAACTTAACGCATCCACTTATCATTTATCGTGATAGCCTATCACCATTACTTATCACTTTAATCTACTTATCACCTAATCTAATCACCATTAACCATAAACCAATCCTAACTCTACTCCTTAGTGCAATTACCACCCTAATCAAGTGTTAGAAAGCTACTTACTTCCAAAACTAGGCCACGGCAAGCTGCGGCAAGGCTCATGACGTGGTGGTGGCTCTCGGTGAAGCTCCACAAGGCATGGTGGTGGCTGATCAATGGTCGGTAGCTCACGGCAAGGGCTAAAACAGCCAAGGCAATGGCGGCATGGCGACGGACAGCTCACGGTGGAGGCATGGCTTAGCCACAGCAACAACAAGGGTGGACGGCGGTTAGACTGTGGACGGTGGCTCATGGCCACACAACCAAGAGGAAAAAAATAGAGAAATGGGTATGAGATGAGGGAGAGTGATGGAGGAAAATTCGTCCAAAGGGAGGGGTAGAGAGAGAAAATGAGAGAAATGATGGAAAAAAAGGAAAACTTAGGGAAGAAGTTGGCCATTTAATGCCCCTTGACTTAATGTCCTATCTTGGAGAGCAAGAACACATCTTGGCCCTCCATTCCAACTTGGGGAGCAAGAATAAATCCTATCCCTCCATCTTGCCACAAAAGTCAAATCCTTCTAGATACTAGGTTATTGTTCACGCGCACTGTCACGCCCCGAACCTCGAGCATGCGCACATCCCTCAATGGTCGATAAAATTGCGACGTTCCCAGGAGGCGTCACTGACCCAAATTGATTTATGCACATGCGGAAGCGAAATAAACAATCCCCGAACAACACAAACATGGGATAGAAAAGCAGGACAATCAAGTTTCACAAACACACTTTTATAAACAACCAAGGTCAGCCTGCAGAGTTATATATACAAAAGTCGAGGTCTCAGAAAGAACTCCCTAGCTAACCCTACCCCGAACCCTACCTACTTGGGGTCTGGATCTACCACGACACTATCAGGTGGGTCAGCTACTCCCTCGGTACGTCAAAACCTTGAAGGGGTCCTTCCCGCACCCCATTAAGCCCATGACGAAACCACGCCCTGTATCGATGAGGTACCAACAGTGGTAGGCCCTCATCGACCAAGATAGTGGTCACAATGAGCTCATGGAGCCAGGGACTCCTGCGGACAAGGACGTTGGTACTCTGCTTGGTATACCCCCGCGGCTATCCAAACTGAATTGGAGGAGACTCCATCTAGGGACCTGTAAATAGTTAAACCATGACGGGGTAAGACAATCTCTCGGCGAGTTCAATCCTAAACCCCGTTTAGGAAGGTAATACACCTAGAGGCAGTCTAACCACACATCACAAAAGACTCACCTCGCCTCAGCACCTCCCTACACGTCAATACAGTTCATATAATATATGCATATAATAAATGCACACATCAATTGGAACGTCTCACTCATATTTCAATCAATCACAGGGGTCCCAATTATAAGGCCAAATCGTTATGACACGTCCCATTCCCTACCGCACAATTTCGTCCCATAATCAGGCACATTTATCTCAATCATTCATGCGTTCCAATTGATTACTGCCCCACAGGCACGGCCTACTCGACGTTCAGCGGTCTTTCGGCATAGCTGAGCATGGTCTCATCCCTTGAGCACGGCAATGTCTTCCTTTACACGACATTCCCGAAGGAGCATCAGTCTAGCCTCTACCGCGATCCGGCATCCGTTGTCAGGGGCATTCCATATAGGAGCAATGTCCACCCGACGCACATTGCGGACGGGTTCTCATAACCATCATAGGACCATCCAATCCCGACCAAGGACACCGTGCATTGCACTTATATGCCTCAATCGAAATAATGAACTTGGCCTATTTTCTTCGTATTAAAAACACTCGGTAAAGTAATTGTGTGTGGGTACACGGTCAGATTGAACCATAAAATTGATATCCTCCCTTTTAAAAACCCCACTATTGATATAGTACTTAAAAACATTTTTGGCGTCAAAACCCAACACCCGGTATTTTCTAATTAAATACCAAAATTTCACAACTTTGAAATAATAACTCAAAATTAACAATCATCACTCAATTGCACAAATTAGCACTCAATTGCATAAACTAATTGCAACACGACAATCAGCACAAAATTCTGACGACCGGCTATCCCGGTATAATTTTCAGAAAATATTAAATAATTAAATAAATTGCAAAATAAATTAAATAAATGCAAATTATTTACATAAATGACTAATTAAGCTAAATATGCTAATCTAACCACCTAATTTGACTTAAAAAAAATGTACTATGCTTAGTAATTCCTACAATCCAATTAAGCCTTAAATAATCTAATATAACCACATAATTAGCCTAATTAATCAATTAAATCACTAATTAAACTAAACTAACCACCTAAACCAAGCATAGCCTAATCTATTCCTACTCTAAGCATAATCAACTCCTTAAGTAGAGTTTATAGAGTAAACTCATCGGATTTGTGAGCCGATGAGCTCACGACAAGGGCGACGCGGAGGCGTGCGAGACTCAAGCCTAGAGCGAAGCCAAAAGTGGTCCAGAAGGGGCCTGAAAAAGCCCGCGAAGCCTCAGCCCATAGTTGAGGTTTCGATTCTGCTTGCTAGCCGAAGGAGCTGGCCGAGGGCTTAGCGAGCAGAGCTAGGCGGCCAGGCAACGACGGTGGGACTAGGCGAGGCTGCTGCCGACTCGGGGACGCGATGGCAGCTTGGACAGGCGATGGAGAAGCTCAGGCGGAGCTACGACGGAGGCCAAGGGCTTTGGGACGCCGGACTGGCACGCGAGCGACGGCACGGACGTGAGGCTCGAGCACGACGGTGAGCAGGACGGCGTGCGGGCGTGCGGCTTCGGCGGTGAAGGGCAGTCGATGGCAAGGGGTTGACTCGATTTTCTGCTGGTCTTGGCTCTCAAAACAACAACAATGGAGGATGAAATGCTGAGGAAGAAGAAGAAGATGTTCTGCTGGCTTGAGGGGGACCAAAGCCACAAAAGTCTACTAGAAATATCTCAACCACTTGAGTATCACGTCCTCAAAGTCCTTAGCTGAGACCAGCTGCCTTATCCCCTCCGAAACTTCTCCAAGAGGCCACTCTAGGTGTCCAAAATGTTGCTGCACCCATGGCATATGAATTTTGTGCAATTCCCTTCCAATTCAACTCAATTACACTTCAATTCCATCCAATTCAATGGCCAAAATGCCATGGTAGGTGCCCACATTCAATTCTACATTTTTCCTCACCAAATGAACAAGCTTGAAGGCCAAAAATGCACTAAAAAACGGGCCTATGAATTTACCGATCCAATTTCACCAAACTTTGATTTTTCGCCGAAAATCTCAGACTCACCGAAAATTATTCGGAGGATGAGTCGACGTTCCTAAAATAAATCGTGACATAATAGATCTTTTAATTTCTAAAATCAGGTTAATTTCAACCGGACGCGATTTTAGCGTAACCTAACTTACTGGGTAGCTTTTATGAATTTTTAGCGCAATTGATTCGTGGTAAATTATTTTCAAGCCACATCGTACATTTTCGACACATTGGCGACTCTCAGTTGTCGTGAAAATCTAGAGGTTTCAAATACGGGCACAAGGTACAGAAATGACAGAAAAATCAGTTTAGTGCCGTTTGACGAGAATTTTGCAATTAGGTGGAATCACCCACACTTTAATTACATGCCTTTGTCAAATCGACCTATCTCCGATCTCTGATCGATTTTGACGGTGCCGTATTAACCCTTGCAAATTAGCACGGTCGAGCAGTCGATTTTTGGTCGAATTCTTAAGTCTGTCTCATTTAGATTCCTTAACGGCTTCACCAAATAGATTAGTTATCTCGTGAGTGATCAGCTCAGAGAAAAGGACTATAGGCGCGTTGATGAAAAGTCCATTTCATTTCATCCAAAATAGGGTTGAAAATTAGGATGTCACATGCACTATTCGCATAGGTTACTGTTCACATACATAGGCCAGGTCCAAAATAGCCCAATTGTCTTAATGGGCTTGTCCTTGGGCTTGATAAACGTGGGCTTGGGCTTAGTTAATCCAATTTGGGCCTAAACAAACTTAATGAGCCTTAAAGGGTGAAACTGTAATTTCCACCTACTTATGTCATGCCCCGATCCCCGAGCATGTGCCCATCCCTCGGTGGTCGATAAATTTGCGACGTCCCAAGATGCGTCGCCGACCCGTTCATTTTAATGCACATGCAAAACCGATTTACTAATCCCCTGACCACAACAAACGTGGGATAGAAAAGTAGGACAACAAATTTCTAATCAATCAACATAGCTTTTATACACAATATGGTTTACAAATAGAGGCCAACTCTAGGGTCTAAATACAGGAGGTCTATCTTCAAAAAGAACTTCTGAGCCACCTATGCTCCTGACCCTTCTGTCTTAAGCTCCGGGTTCTTCACACTAGGGACCTGAAAAGTTGAGCCCACAACAGGGTGAGACAATGTCTCAGCAAGTTCACCCTTTAAACTTCAACTAAGAAGGAAATATGCCTAAAGGCCGTCTAGTCACACACAAGACAGAGGACTTATCTTTGCCTCAGTTCATTCCTGCACGTTAGTACAATTCATATATCACATATGCGCAGTAATAACACTTGATCAATTGGAGCATCTCAAATCACATCTCAGCCAATCAATCCATCAATCTACCACAAAGGTCCTGATTATGAGACCAAATCATTATGATACGTCCCATACCATGTCACACAATTTTGTCCCATAATCCGACACGTATAACTCATTCAATCATGTATTCCAATTGATCACGGTCACACATGCACGACCTATCATGCATTTCAATTGATCACGGTCACACAGGCATGACCTAACTGTCACAGAGCGGATCTAACCGTCACATAGTGGATCTATCTATCACACGGCGGGTCTAACTGACACACAGCGAATCTATCCGTCATATAGCGGATCTAACTGACACATAGCGGATCTTTCCGTCACATAGCTAATCTAACGGACACACAGCGGATCTATCCGTCACATAGTGGATCTATCCGTCACATAGCGAGTGATAAATTCTTTTAACCAGCACATGATCATCCAATCCTGGCCAAGGACATTATGCTTTGCACTCAAACGCCTCAATTAAAATAATGTGCTTGGCCTATTTTCATCGTGTTAAAAATACCCGATAAAATAGCCATGCGTGGATACACGGTTTGCCTGAGCCAAAATTTCAATATATTTCTTTTAGAAGATCACTAATTGTAATAGTCCATGAACACATTTATGGCGTTATAAAGCGATGCCCAGTATTTTTTTATTAAAATACCGAAATTACTCAATTTTGGGATAAATACCCAACTATACAATTTCCACTCAATTTGCACAAATCAACACTCAATTAAATAAACCAAGCATATAGAACGAAATTCCAATCACCAGCTATTCCGATAAAATTTTCGAAAAATAATAAATAATTAAATAATTACCAAATTTAATTAAATAAATACAATTAAATGCCATAAATATAAACGTAGGCCGAAAAAGCCTAATTAAATACTGAAACGGGCCCGAAAAAATTCCGAACCTATCTAGATATATACCACAATCTATTTAGTTGCAAATTAAGCCAATCTAACCACCTAACATGCAATAATGAGTAATTAAATCGCTAATTCGTGAAAGTGCTAGTATGGACACCTAGAGGGGGTGAATATGTGTAAAAACAGATTCTTCAATATTCAGCGAAAAACTTTTCTTTTAACTTGAGTCTGGTTGACTACAGACTTTGCAGAGGGAATCAGACTTTAACAGTTAAATAGAGCTACGAACAAAATAAAGAGTTCAGGGAAGAGAATAAGAACACAAGGTTTATAGTGGTTCGGCTTAGACCAAGCCTACGTCCACTCTCCCGCACTAACAGCCCACCAGCTGAATTTCACTATGAACCAAAAGAGATGTTACAGTCTCACGTCCTTAATTACATAGTGTAGAGACTCTGCTACACCTCCTCAAGGTCTCACGAGTATCTAATCTCTCTTTTGAGTACAAATTTACGCTCAACAATTGAACCAGCAAAGAATAAGGAGCTTCAGACTTTAGAATTTATCTATCTTGCACACTCTCGGATAACTTAAGCGTCTTCCTTATATACTCCTCCATGCCTTCATATTCGTTGGCACCTTCCAAAGGAGTTCTTCCAATCTACCCATTGAAAAAGAATCAATTAGGGAGATCTCGGGCTGTTTAAGGAATGTGATGATAGCCCACCAATCCTGCTCGCCCATACAATCAGGATCTAGGTTTCCATAAGTAGAAGCTTCCAAGTATACTTCGCCAATCAACGAATCTAAATTACTCGAATTAATTGCAATACGAATAATAGATTTCAAGATGCCATCTCCAACCGTGAAAACTTCTTTAGCCGCACGAATCAAATCCTTAAAGATATACTCGCATATGGATAAGTCTTCTTCGTCGGTCTGGAAACTGTCAATGAGGGCGGACTTTAAATCTTGAGTCTGGCAGTCTTTAGACTTTGACGGTAGAGTCTGGAAGTCTTCAAACTAGACTAATGGAAACGTTTTGTCAGCTTCAAAACAAATAAGGAAGTTTTCTCCAACAATCTCCCCCTTTTTGATGGTGACAAAAATTTCCTGCAGATTTGGATACTTTTGACCTGCAAGACAATACTCAAGCAAACAAAGATATCTCATAAAAGATAAGTGAATTAGGATAAAAATAGTATCGATTCTACATCCACAGAAAACGAGTAAGTCCTGTAAAAACATCTATCTTTACGATAATTATCAACATAGCTTAAGATACTGCAAGCATTTTAAAAGATTAAAACACAGTCCAAACCAGTCCAAATAGTCACAACCAAATGAGATAAAGTTAAAAAGTCAAATCAAAATCAAAAAAAAAAAATATGCACCAACTTCTCCCCTTTTTGTCAACAACAAAAAGGTAGAGACTAAAAAGAGATTTGGATAAAATTAAGATTATTTGGGAATGCGAACGAGCTGGAAATCTCCCATAGACTTGACAGTCTCCTCCAGCTTTCTCAGATCCTCCTTCGGTTGCGCTAACTCCTCACCCTTTGCAGTTGCTTGAACTTGAAGATTAAGGGCTTGAACTTGGTCGAGCAATGAAACTGAAGTGGCTTGATGAGCATTCTGCGTGGTCTGAAATTCACATCCCAAGGCATAAATTTGACCTCTAATCTCCATAAGAACTTCAAGCAATCTTTTAAGGTCTATTGAGTTGTCAGTTTGAGTGTTTGCTTCAGCATGATTAGTTTGTGGAGTGTTGGCAGATGATGGAACTTCAGCATGAACATCCAGACTTGGAGATGAAACCTCACTACCATCTTTAGGAAATTGAGAGGCATATACATCTTCTGGATCGTAGGAGAACGACCGACATCATCACTGGTAAAAGCAAGTGAAGGAGTACCTCTTTTATCAGCAGCTTCCCCTGTTTCAGTGCCTTCAGGTGGAGAGAAGTACTCTTCTTGCTTTGGCTCTTCTTCAATGTCACAATGACCTTGTCCTTCTTCCTTTGCTAGAGAATCACCATGACTTTCTTCTTCTATTTGTTCTCATCTTTGCTCTTCTTCTGCAGTTCTTCCTTCTTCTTCTTCTTTCCTCATCGTTTCCCTCTCTTCACTCCTATGCTCTGTCTCCTCTCTGTCTTGGTTCTCTTGATCCTCTGTCTCTAGAACAAGACGCTGTAAGTCCTTTAAGGCAAGAGCGGAAATAGTGATGTCATCCTCATCTTCTTCATCCTGTAAGATGAGTGCTCTCATCTTCTTAGATGGAGCTGTCATGGGCTCCTTGCCTTTCCGTTTTGCAGCCACAAGGTCTTGACAAGTCTTGACAGGGTCTTATCCTCAAATCTCTCTAAAGCCTTGTTTAGCTCCTTCAAACGCATCTTTGAAACCATCTTCAGTCCCACCACCATTGGATCAATGGTTTGAACACATAGAATTTGGGAGGCTGAATGTTAAGATGTCTAAATAGTCGAGTAACAAAAGCTGAATAGGGAAGTTGGCCCTTGTCCTTTACCATTGACCTATACATGTGAAACATGATGGTGTGCGGCAGAGAAAACTTGTAACCAACATTGATGGCCTACATCAACTTCGCTTCAGAATTGGAGACGTTAGTCTTTGATATGGATTTGGGTCTGAGATAATTAATCACAATCTTATGGAGCAAGACATTAGATGCACTCATCCTCAAATACGAAATCTGGCCTTCTGCAATTCTATCTCGAACAAGCTCCATAGTGGCATGACCAATAGACACGCTGATTGATTGGAAAGTCCCTCTCTCCACTCCAATTACATCAGCCAGAGTGTCCATATCAACCACATAATCTTGGTCTCTAACACTGAAGGAAAATCTATTCGCATCTAAAAGCTTAGATTGGAATAGAAATACGCGGTAAGTTCCGGATGAGCTACAGTTGTCTCAGAACAAAATTGTTCAAGTTGAAGTAAAGTAAATTTCTCCCGTAACTTTACATTCAGAGAATCGAGAAAATCAAAATCCACACTCCTTGGGTTCATCACCCCTTGTTTCAACAACTTAGAGTAAACTCGCTTGTGTTCCTCAGAACGAAATAGATCTGCTCTTCTTCCTTGAATGTTCGCAGCAACACCCATTCTAGATTTAAAATGGGTAAACATCTTTTCATCATCATCTTTTCCTTCCGGTTAATTAACTGCTCCAAAACGTGGATCACTTGGGAAGTTCGCAAAAGCCTTTTCGCCGAACCAACAGGAGCAATTCCCAAATGTTCCATCGTTCTTAAAAAATAGGATTCATTTCGCTACCCCTTTTCTCTCAAAAAATCATCGATAAAGGTCATTGCAGAACCTCCTTCCTTCAAGGCAGAGTAGAGTTTGAAAGTAAATGCAAGCTTAAGAGTCCTTATAGGTTCTACATCTTCAATAATTTCTTCCTCTGCTTGTTGTTGCTGAGACTCCTGTGGTCTAGCCTGAGAAGAATGGCGCGGTTAAGAATGTTATGGGCTCTGCTGCTGCCTTGGAGATTCTTCTTCCTCAGTCAAATCAAAGTGCATAGGACCCTCACTCATATGTTGTGGTCCCCTGCTTGCAATCCTTGAGGACTTTCTTTGGGAAGACATTATCACAGTCTTTGAGAGATTGTTCAAACTCGATTCGCGAGAAAGATGAAAACTTTAAGGCTTAAACTAGAGAAAATATAAGAAAGTGAAGTTCTACGCTCTAGGGTTTGTGTGTAAAAACGAAGAATAAAGAAATATAAAGAAGAAAGGGTATACGGATCGTCATAAAAAAAATAAATAAAAATGCCTTTTCAAAAATGAATAACTGCCTTTTTGAAAATGGATAACTATCTTTTAAAAAATGATAAGTTCCTTTTAGAATAATTGCTACAACTTCAAAAATCTTGGAAAGATAATATCAATCAATTGGTGGTTAATAAGTAATCGTACCTTTTCGAGTTTTTATTCGAAAGATAAATTGCTAGAGCCAAAATAACCTACAGTTGTAATTTTGATCTTCTGAGTTTGAACATCTTCAAACTTTTATCCCTGAGCCTGAGCTTCTTCAGACTTTAAGAGATAAGATATTAAGTTTGGAGCGAATAGACTCAAATAGAATTTTCTCCAGTGGCTTTGTAAATATGTCCGCCAGCTGATTCTTTGAGTCAATGACTTGGATCATTACTTCTCCATTTTGAATATGATCTCTAATAAAATGGTGTCGAATCTCTATATGCTTTGCTCTTGAATAAAAAATTGGATTCTTGGTGAGACTAATCGTACCGGTGTTGTCACATTTGATCTCAGTGCATGAGTCTTTTATTCCAAAGTCTCTTAGTTGTTGTTTTATCCATAAGATTTGAGAACAGCAACTTCCGAGTGCCACATACTCTGCTTCTGCTGTTGAAAGAGCTACAGTACTTTGCTTCCTTGAAAACCAAGATACTATCCTGTTACCAAGCAATTGACAAGTGCTAGACATGCTTTTCTATCAACTCTGCAACCTGCTAGATCTGCGTCTGAATATCCAATGAGAGTAAAGTCTCATTCCTTGGGATAACATAGACCTAACTTAGAGATTGTTGCAACGTATTTGATGATGCGTTTCGCAGCACTTAGATAAGATTCTTTGGGATCTAATTGAAATTTGGCACAAATGCAAACATTAAACAAAATGTCAGGTCTAGAAGCAGTAAGATAAAGAAGTGAACCAATTATACTCCTGTACAGCTTCTGGTCAACTTTATTTCCACCTTCATCTTTGTTCAACTTCAAAGAACTTGACATTGGTATATCAGTCTTTTTGCAATTCTCCAAACCGAATTTTTGAACAAGTTCTTTAGCATATTTTTCTTGGTGAATGAAAATTCCTTCATTCAATTGTTTCACTTGTAGTCCGAAAAAGAAGGATAATTTACCCATCATGCTCATCTCGAATTCATCCTGCATAGACTTAGAGAATTTCTTGCACATGTTTTCGTTAGGTGATCCAAATATAATATCATCAACATAGATTTGAACAAGTAAAAAGTTTTTACCTTCTCTTTTAATAAACAGAGTAGTATCCACTTTACCTTTGACAAAACCATTTTGGATTAAAAACTTACTTAACCTGTCATACCAAGCTCGAGGTGCTTGCTTTAAACCATATAGAGCATTTTTCAGTCTGAATACAGAGTCTGGTTTTCTTAGGTCTTCAAAACCGGGAGGTTGTTCCACATAGACTTCTTCTTGGATAAATCCATTCAGGAATGCACTTTTGACGTCCATTTGGAATAGCCTGAAATTCTTATAAGAAGCAAAAACAAGTAATAATCTAATTGCTTCTAACCTTGCTACTAGTGTGTAAGTCTCATCATAGTCTATCCTTTTATCTTGTGTATATCCTTTGGCCACGAGTCTTGCTTTGTTCCTTACCACTTTTCCTTTTTCGTCCATCTTGTTCCTGAAAACCCATTTAGCTCCAATAACAAATTTACCTTTTGGTTTAGGAGTTAATTCCCAAACATCGTTAACACTGAACACCTGAGCTCTTCTTGCATAGCTTCAATCCAGCTTTCATCAGTTAAAGCTTCTTCTATGCTTTTAGGTTCTATTTCAGAAATAAGAGCCACAGCGCTAGACTCATCATGCCTTTTGGATCTTGTACGAATCCCTTCATCAATGTCACCAATTGATGAGTTCTTTGGGATGATTAGACTTGTGCTTCCAGTTGTTGGTTGGTCTACCAGACTACTAAACTTTTTCTTCAGTTGATTCTTCAACATTCGTTCGTTGTTGTCCTTCTGAAGTCTAAGCTGCTTCAGGGGAAGTAGACTTTGTAGAGTCTAGAGCAGGTTCAGATTCTTCAGGTTGAGTTTGGATCGATTGATTTTGCATAGGGTCTTGAAATTTAACATTCATCGACTCTTCCACAGACTAAGTCTTCTTGTTGTATACTCTATAAGCTTTGCTAGAGATTGAATATCCAAGGAAGATTCCTTCGTCTGATTTTTCTTCAAACTTACCAATTCGATCATTTGCATTTTTCAAGATAAAACATTTGCAACCAAACACATGAAAATAATAAAATATTGGCTTCTTTCCTTTGAACAACTCATATGGAGTTTTCTCCAGAATAGGCCTTAAGAATACTCTGTTAATAATATAACATGCTGTAGAAACTACTTCAGCCCAAAAACGAGAAGAAATATTACTTTCAATTATAAGAGTTCTAGCCATTTCTTGCAAAGCTCTATTCTTCCTTTCCACAACTCCATTTTGTTCGAGAGTGTATGGAGAGGAGAACATATGCTGGAAACCAGACTCATCATAGAATTTAGCAAAGTCTTGATTTTCAAACTCACCTCCATGGTCCGTCCGTATGCTTGAAATAACATACCCTTTCTCATTCTGTACTTTCTTGGCAAACTTTGCAAAATGAGAGAAAGTTTTAGACTTACTTGCCATAAAGTAAACCCAAGTAAATCGTGAATAATCATCCATTATTACTAGGCAATATCTCTTTCCACCAATGCTTTAAGTTCTAGTTGGTCCAAAGAGATCCATGTGCAGGAGCTGTAGCACACAATTAATGGAAAACTTGATTTATTGGTTTAAAAGAACTTCTAACCTGTTTTCCCAACACACATGGTGTGCATAAGTCAGATTTTTGGTATTTCAGGTTGGGTAGTCCATGAACAAGCTTCTTTGAAGAGATCTTGATAATTTGTTTTATGTTTACATGGCCAAGCTTTTGATGCCAGAAATTTGCTTCATCTTGAATTGAAATTAGACATTGAGATCTTTCTAGTTTGATATCCAAAAGATAGATATTCCCATGTCTTTGCCCAGTAAAAGATTGAGAGAAATCTTTACTGGTTCCCAAACATATTCCTTCCTGAAAATTGATTTTGAATCCTGTGTCGCATAGTTGGCTTATGCCGAGTAGATTGTAATTTAGTCCTTCTACCAAGGAGACATTGTTGATTGTGAGGCATCTAATCTTTACTGTTCCGCATCCGACAATTCTTCCTTTGCTATTTCCACCAAAAGAGACTTTTCCTCCATTTGATTGGATGAACTTTATAAAACAACTCGAATCTCCTATCATCCACTGTCCAAGTACCATTTGACCTTTTTCTTAATAGTAACCTGCAATTAAAAAAGAAACTCAAGCTTTCTTTGGCACCCACACTTTCTTGGGTCCAGTGGAGTTAGTGCAATATACGGTCTTTGCCCAATCCTTCTTAACAAGTCTCCAAACCATTGGACATTCTTTCTCAAAGTGTTTTGAGCTATTACACTTAGAATATTTAAGAGCGCTTTGGCCAACAGGTTTTACAAAGACTTTTTGAAAATGATTTCTATAAAAGGCTTTTGTAGGTCTTTATTTGATTCTTTCCTTTACTTTTGGAAAACAATTAGAGGAATGGTTTCGGAAGTCATTCCCAAGCCTGATTTGTTAAAGTAAGGTCTTTGTACTGAAAGAATCTTTTCCAATTTCTCAGATCCTATAGAAAACCTTTTTGAAATATTTGAAATGTCATTTTTTAAACAAGTATTTTCTTTTGGAAGAAAGTCTGCATTTTCTTTTAAAACAGCAAAACTTTTGTCTAAATTTTCAAACTTTTCTTTCCAAGAGTTTTCCTGTTGCTTCAGTGTAGAATTCTCTCTTTTTAGCTCGGAAATCCTCTTAAGAGAAGTTTTGAGACTAAGACAAAGTTCATTAATATATTTCGAGACTTTAGTAGGAATTTTTAAATTACTTACCTCGATTTCACTGTTTGAGTTTGAGTCTATATTCGTCTCAAAGTCTGAGTCTAATTCTAATTTTGCCATTAAACAAATATTAGTATAATCATCATCACACTCTTCGCATTCAGTATCACTTCATGTTTCTGCTTTGAGTGCCTTTCTGTGTTTCTTAGCTTTTCCTTTCTTTTTCTTCAGCGAGGGACAATTGGGTCTAATGTGTCCCCTTTTCTTGTATTGAAAGCAAATCACATCTTTATTGGATTCATCATCCTCAGCTGATTTGTTTTAAAACTTTTGAGAGCTTTGTTTCTTCCAATTGAATCTTCTTCCCTTTTTGTTCAGTTTTCTGAACCTTCTTATCATAAGAGCAAGCTCTTCATCGTCCATATCGTCTTCAGAGTCTATAACATCAGAATCATCGTAAGATTTTAAGGCAATAGACTTTTTACCTTTGGGATCTTCTTCTTCATTGATTTGCTCCACTTCATAGGACTGAAGTGTGCCAACCAATTCGTCAATGGAGAGTGGCATGATTCTTTATGTTTCCCTTATTGAAGTCTTTACGTGATTCCAATCTTTGGAAAGTCCTCGCAGCAATTTGTTAACCTTCATGGGTCCTTAGATTGGTTGACCCTGATACTCAAGACCATTTACAATTTCTGTAAAATGGCTAAACATGTCCGTAATAGATTCTCCCGGTTTCATCTTGAAAGCTTCATATTGACCGAGGAGAATATTGATCTTGGTTTCTTTCACTCGATCAGTTCCTTCATAGGTAATGTGTAGCCTATCCCAGACCTCTTTAACTGTTTCACAAGAAGATATTCTGTTATATTCAGTAGGAGATAACGCACAATATAAGGAGTAAATTGCTTTTGCATCAAGAGCTTGTCTCTTGGTTATCTCTTCTTGAGTCATCTCGCTAGCCTCTGCAGCTTCTTTCCCCCTTTCTGAGACTGTTGTAGTTTTAGGAATGATTCCTTTTTCTACCACATCCCATTCCAGAGGATCTTTCGATCTTAGGAATGCTTTCATCTTGTTTTTCCATATACTGTATTCCTTTCCATCGAAATAAGGTGGTCTGGTGTTGCTTTGGCCTTCAACCAAACCTGGAGCCAACATACTAGCCATGGATCTTTAACTCAGAAGTAAAAACACTTCAATTAAATGAGTACACAGTCTCTGATACCAATTGAAAGTGCTAGTGTGAACACCTAGAGAGGGGGTGAATAGGTGTAAAAACAAATTCTTCAATATTTAGTGAAAAACTTTACTTATAACATAAGTCTGGTTGACTACAGACTTTGCGGAGGGAATCAGACTTTAATAGTTAAATAGAGCTACAAACAAAATAAAGGAGTTCAGGGAAGAGAATAAGAATACAAGGTTTATAATGGTTCGGCTTAGACCAAGCCTACGTCCACTCTCCCGCACTAACAGCCCACCGGCTGGATTTCGCTATGAACCAAAAAAGATGTTATAGTCTCACGTCCTTGATTCCATAGTGCAAAGACTCTGCTATACTTCCTCAAGGTCTCACAAGTATCTAATCTCTCTTTTGAGTATAAATTTACGCTCAACAATTGAACTAGTAAAGAACAAGGAGCTTCAAACTTTGGAATTTATCTATCTCGCACACTCTCGGATAACTAAAGCGTCTTCCTTATATACTCCTCTATGCCTTCATGTCCGTTGGCACCTTCCAAAGGATTTCTTCCAATCTACCAGTTGGACAGAATCAATTAAGGAGATCTCGAGTTATTTAAGGAATGTGATGATAGCCCACCAATCCTGCTCGCCCATACAATCAGGATCTAGGTTTCCATAAGTATAACCTTCCAAGTATACTTCACCAATCAACGGATCTAAATTACTCGAATTAATTGCAATACGAATAATAGATCTCGAGATGCCATCTCCAACCGTGAGATCTTCCTTAACCGCACAAATCAAATCCTTAAAGATATATGCACATCTGGATAAGTCTCTTTCGTCGGTCTGGAAATTGTCAATGAGGGCATACTTTAAATCTTGAGTCTGGCGGTCTTCAGACTTTGACGGTAGAGTCTGGAAGTCTTCAAACTAGACTAATGGAAACGTTTTGTCAGTTTCAAAACAAATAAGGAAGTTTTCTCCAACAATCTGTTCTAACTAACCACCTAAACCATACTTAGCCTAAACTAATCAACCCTTAAGCATAATTAACTCCTTAAGCAGAGTTTAGTGAGTAAACTCACTGGTTTAGTAGGCCGGTGAGTCCACGGCGACGGCGGCGTGACGACGGTCGAAACTCGAGCTTACGGTGACGCTAACAGGAGCCCGGACCAAGCCAAAAAGGTCTTTCAAGCCCACGGCGAAATCTTTGGGCTTGGTTGTGTGGTGAAGCTTGCGGGCTAAGCTGATTTGTGGGCCATTGGCGGCTGAAGCTTGGAGAGACGCGGGCTATTGGGCTCATGGATGCTAGATGGGCTAACGAACTAGTCCCGTTCTGGTCCTTTGATGAAGATCTGGGTGTGCAGCTGGTGAAGTGCGTGGAGGTTGGTGTGTGGGGGCGTGAGGCCAGTCGGTGAAGGGAGAAGACAAGCAAAGATGTTAAGTTGGTGGAGTGGCAGAACGTGGGGTTGTCTCAATTTGCTGCTGGACATTGAAAATTGGTGGTCAAAGGTGGGAGGAGATGGATGTGTGGCACTGAATTGGAGGAGAGATAGAGCTACTGGAGTCTTCGTGAAGCTTGCTAGCGTGAGGGGAGTCAACTCTAGGGGAATTCTGTTAGGGGTTTGACTCAATGCAGCTGAAATGGAGACACGAAAATGTGGATGGCAGCAGGTGGTCGATCAGTGGAGATAGGAGATGCAAGGGACTGCTTCGATGAGTGGAGACACGGGCAGAAGTTGAAGACGTGTGGCAACTGCAAGGGCGCTTTGGTGGAGATGGACCACGATGGAGCGAGAGGTTCGGTGGAGTCTTCGAAGAGAATGAAGAAAAGCAGAAGCAGCTCATCCAAGTGAGAAGAAAATGAAAGCAAAGCAGCAGACTGAGGGGTTGGGGGAAG
This sequence comes from Eucalyptus marginata, assembly GCA_014182565.1. Classification (NCBI taxonomy): domain Eukaryota; kingdom Viridiplantae; phylum Streptophyta; class Magnoliopsida; order Myrtales; family Myrtaceae; genus Eucalyptus; species Eucalyptus marginata. The sequence continues at coordinate 41,804,617 of CM024589.1, read as the reverse complement.
CTACGCACGAAGGAGGAGGACCGGTAGGCCAAGCTTGCAAGAGAAGATTGGAGAGGGGGGGCCAAAAGTCAAGATTAAATATCTAATTTCATCATGATTTGTCCCCCTAAAATCCACATGTTCATCCCCTTTGTCCCCCAAGCCTTTATGCACATAAAATTCCACAAATAACCAAGTTGATGTCCAATTGTTGCAGACCCCTCACAAGCCTCCGAATTCCAATAAAATCTCCATGCTAATATATTTGGTCCCAAATTACTTTCTTGGATGTAAATTCCCACAATTAAGAAGTCTTGGTCAGTAAAAATGGACATTCTCGGTTGTCGTGAAAATCTCGAGATTTCAAATACGGACACAGGGTAACAAAACGACAGAAAAATTGATCTAATGCCGATCGACGAGGATTTTGCAATTTGGTGGAATCACCCACACTTTGATCACATATCTCAGTCGAATCGACCTATCTCTAATCTTTGATCGATTTCGACAGTGTCACAATGACCCTTGTAGACTAGCACGGTTGAGCAGTCGATTCTTGGTCAAATTCTCAAGTCTATTGTGTTAAAATCCCTTAACGGCCTCACTTGATAGGCTAGTTATCTCGTGAGTGGCCAACTCAAAGAAAAGAACTATAAGCGCGTCGATGAAAAGCCCAACCTATTCCATCGAAAATAGAACGTGAAAATCAATATGATCACAACTTAGGCCCTTGTGGCCGAAATTTAAAGGGGATGTGGCCTTTTGGGCCTTTCCAAATTCATGGGCCCCTTTTGGGCTTTTAATTTTTGGCCCAGTATCACTTATCCAAAAATTCAAGGTTTACCAATAAATAAGGAATTTGATTAAGTAATGTCCAATGATTGTCTCTTAATCCTTTATAGCCTGATACCTTTAACCGGATTAGAATTTGTGGTTAAAAACTATCAATTGTGGCTTTAGCATAATTAAAACTAATGGGTGGCCTTTAGGAGTTTCATGAGTTCGACCCGTGGTTGATTCGATATCAATTCACGTTTAAGCCCTTTTTAAATTTATGGATGATCTTCGGTTGTCATGTAATCGTGAGGGGTCAATTGCTCGTTCCGAAGTACACAATGACTTCGAATTGGTTCAGGGTCTTTCGTAATTAATATAGTAATCGTGTGGATTCACCCGCAATCTAATTATATACTATTATCGGATCGATGTATAACCGTTCCTAGATTGGTTCGAAACGGCTTAAGATTGTCCCTCATCGATCCTTATGGTCAAATTGTCAATCCTTGCTTGAGTTCTTTGGTCGTGCGAATCAAAATTCTAAATTGCCTTTCCCAAAAAATTTAACACTCTTGAATGGTTCATGAACCAATTCAAAGTGTAATTCTACTATTGATAGAAGTAAACCCCTTATCATATCCTAAATATGGTCGAATTTTGAGGATGTCACAAGGCTGGTTCTGTGACATCCTGAATTTCGACCCCGTCCCGAATATATGAAATGGGCATTTCGTCGACATGCCTATGGTCCTTTTTCTCTGAGCTAATCACTCACGAGTTAACTAACTTATTAGGTGAAGCCAATAAGGGATATAAACGCGACAGACATGAGAATTCAATCGGAAATCGATCGCTCGACCGTGATAATCGGCAAGGGTTAATACGACACCGTTATAATTGATTTGTGATCAGATATAGGCCGATTCGACGAAATCATGTAATTGAATTGTGGGTGATTCCGCGTGATTACGAAATTCACATGGAACGGCACTAACCCGGTTTTCTATCGATTTTATACTCGGTGCCCGTAATTGAAATCTTGCGATTTTTACGATAACTGCGAGTCATCTACAAGTCAGAGATGCACAAACGTGGATCGAAAATTATCGACCATGGGTCAAATGCGCTAAAATCCCTAAAAGCTATCCGGTAAGTTAGGTCGCGCTAAAATCGCGTCCGATCGATTTTAACCACGAAATCGAATTTGTTTTCTGGAATCAATTGTTCGAGCATATCACGATTTATTTTTAGGACCTCGTCTCATATTCTGGAAAAATTCCATCGAGCTCGGAATTTCGCAGAAAAATCGATTTCAGCAAAAGGAAATTGTGGAAATTCGTATGGGCTGATTAATTGGCATTATTGGCTACCAATTTGGTTTGTTTTGTGAAGATTTGGGAGCTAATTAGCCATTGGAAGGTGCCAAGATTGTGACATCCCAAATTTTTAATTCTGTTTTCCATTGAATAAATCGGGCATTTCATCGACACACCTATAGGGTTATTCTCAAAGCTGATCACTCTCGAGATAACTAGACTATTTGGGAAAGCCATTAAGGAATTTTAATGCAATACACTTGAGAATTCGACCAGGAATCGGCTACTCGACCGTGTTCATCTTTAGAGGTCATTACGGCACAGTTAAAAATTGATTAGAGATCAGAGATAGGTCGGTTCGACTAAGATGTATGGCTAATCGTGGGTGACTCCACTAAATTGGAAATTTCTCGTCGGCCGGTGCTAGACTGATTTTTCTATTGTTTGGGTACCCTATGTCCATATTTGAATCCTCGAGGTTTTCACGACAACCAAGAGTCATCAATGTGTCGAGTGGGTTCATTATGGCTTAAAGAAAATTGACCACGGATCATTTGCACTAAAAATTTCTGAAAGCTACTCGGTAGCCTAGGTCACACTAAAATCACGCCGAATTGAAATTAACTGTGAATTTGAATCCAATTTCAGAAATTGAAAGTTCTGTCATGTCACGAGTCATTTTAGGGACATTGACTCAGCCTCAGAAGATTTTTCTACAAATCGAGACTTTTTGGGAAAAAGTTGGCATAGCGCCGTTTTTGTCCAGAAAATGTCGAAGACCGTTTTTGATCGTGCAATTGGCATTCAAGTAGGATCAATTGGCGAGGAAAAATACCAATTGCATCAATGAGGTGTTGGTTGAATTTATAGAAGCCAAATTGGGTTGATTTAAGGAGGATTAAATGTCCAATTGAAGAGAAACTAAGTGAAATTCGTAGCCCCCCATTGCCATGACATTTGGACCACTTCACGAGGCTTCTAGAAGGCTAAGAATGGCTGAGGATTGGCTAAGGACCACAGCTGGTGTGCCGAGCTAAGTTTGGGAGACAAGAATAGGAGATATAAGCCAAAGTGGCCCCCTTGCCCCCTCCTTATCCCCTACCGTCGGCTAGCCCTTTTCTTCTTCTTTATTGTGCTTTGAAAGCTATCAAAAACCTGCAAAGAGAAACCAGCCAGCATCGAGAAAGCCGAAAAATTGCCGAGACTACTTGTCGTCGCCGTTCGCTGCTCGCGACGCCACCACCACCCACGCGTGCCCTCCGCCTTGCCGCGTTGTCGTCCTTGTCCCAACTTGCTGCCCGAGCACTGTCCAACGCCGCGAGCTTCAACCAGAGTCCATTCAACCACCTCCGACCGCCGTGGAGCCCCACCTAGGTCCAATTCGGCCCCCTCGGTCCATCCCCGCCTCAACCAAGCCTCCATCTTGCCTTTTCAGCCAACAACCAGCACCGAACATAGGCTGAAATCAGTGAGTTTCTAGCAGTCGTTTTGCCCATTTTGGCCCGCTTCCAGACCCCGAAAGCCAAGCCTGCTTTGGAGAAGATCGTCCCCCATCGAATTCAACCGAGCGGTTTGGTAAACAAGTGAGTTTAACTCATTAATCCTCGCTTAGTAGGTTAATGACACTTAAGGGTTGATTAGTTTACGTCAAGCATGGATTAGGTGGATAGTTAGATTAGATTAGTGAATTTAATTAATTACCGATGCATGTTAGGTGGATAGTTAGTGCAATTAGAGCCTAGACAAGCTCTAGTATTTATCTAGAGTGATTTGGAAATTTTCCGGGTCCGTCTCGGCTTCCAATTGGGCTTTACAGGCCAAAGTTTTCATTATTGGCATTTAATAATTAATTTCCATAATTATTTAATTAATCATTTATTTTTCGGAAATTAGATCGGGATAGTCGGTGATCGGAATTTTATGCTGATTGCTGTGGTGTGGTCCGTTTATTTAATTGAGCCCAAATTTGTGTTGAATTGGTGTGATTGTGATTTTAGGATTTTATTCTTAAATTAATTAATTTTGGTAATTAATTGAAAAATTACTGGGCATCGGTCTACAACGTCAAAAATCTATTTTTGGACTGTTGAAAGAAGTGGGAGGATCAAAAGTGAAATTATTGTATTTTGGCTAAGACCGACCGTATACCCACACATGACTATTTTTATCGAGTATCTTTAATATAAGGAAATTAGGCCAAGATATTATGTAATTGAGGAATTTAATTGCGAAGTACAATATAGTTGGCCATGGTTGAATAGTCGTGGGATGTTATGGGGTAAGTTAATTAAACCACCGAAGTATGGCTGTGCCCATTGGGCCGTGATTTACCGCCGAAATAGAAATCGGCTATGCCCATTCGGCCGTGATTACCACCTAATGGAGGTCGTGCCCATTGGGTCGTGATTCACCGTCGAAGACTTAGTAGGATGTTTCCAAGTGAGACCGAGATTTATAATTGGAGTGAGTAATGGAATTGACCGTGTGAGGGTCCTGATGACATGGAATCGACCGAGTCGATTGATCAATGATTCGATCTGATTGGTTGAAATAATTGAAAATTTTGTTTGTATCATATTGTCTGACAGGAAGGAACTGAGGCCAAGGTAAGTCCTCTGACTGATGTGTATGCATAGGCAGCCCTCATGGTGTATTTTCTTCCTAGTCGGGTCTTAGGGAGTGGAACTCGCTTAGACACCGTCTCGCCCTATTGTGGGATAACATTTTAGGTCCATGGTAGCCCCTCTAGCTCCTCTCGAGCATTTTGGTGAACCAAATAAGTTCATAGAACAGACTTATCACATTCCGATAACCAGGCACCCCGAAGGGTTGGAATATGTATTGGTGAAATCCATAGTCTAGGTTGATGCGGGTTTACCCAAAAAGGTGCTCCATCAATACAGGGCATGGTATTGCCATTACAGTGATGGACAAAGGGAGAGCCCAGTACCGGAATTCGATATACCTCTCTATGTGATGGAGGTCGCTTTTGGAAAGGGTACTGTAGACCCTAAGGATGGTGCAGTGGTGGATGCGAAGGATCCCAAGCTTGATGATCCTGATTCTCCGAAATACTCAGCCGTGGGCTTTAGCTGGAGCGTGGAAGAAGGAGAGATCGTCGAGGAGGATGACCTGGAGTAGATTGGAAACCCCCACCCCTATCTGCAGACTTTGTTTTCTGAACTTGTTTAAGTAGGATCTGACTTGGTAGTTCGCATTGTATATATATGCACTAATTTGCAATGTATATAAGTATGATAGTTTTTCAAGTTCAAAATTTATGGCCCTACTTTCCTATCCTATTGTTTTATTGTCTGAGGATTATTTATATGCTTCCACATGCGTATTAAAATAAAAGGGTTGGTGATGCATCCTAGGATGTCGCTATTTAATTGACCAGTAAGGGATGGGCAAGCGCTTGAGGATCGAGGCATGACAAAGACTTCCTTGGATGAAGACTTTGGGGGCTTGCTCATCATCACTTGGATATTTTCCAAGGTTTCTTAATGGCAAGGCATTTGACTTCATTCCCGTTCTTCTCCCCTCTCTCTTCTCTCATTGTTCGTGCGCGGCCCCTTTAGCCGAACCCCTGCTATGACATCCTGGATTTTTCACTTATGCTTTCAATTAAATTAATCGAGCATTTCATCGACGCGCCTATAAAGCTGTTCTCAGAGTTGATCACTCTCAAGATAACTAGACTATCTGGGAAAGCCATTACGGAATTTTAATGCAATAGACTTAAGAATTCGACCAAGAATCGGCTACTCGACTGTGCTCATCTGCCGAGATCATTACGGCACATTAAAGATCAATTAAAAATTAGAGATAGGTCGGTTTGACTGAGATATGTGGTTAAACGTGGGTGATTCCACTAAATTGCAAAATTCTCGTCGATCGACACTAGGTTGATTTTTCTATCGTTTTGGTACCCTGTGTCCGTAATTGGAACCTTGAGATTTTCACGGCAACCAAGAGTCGCCAATGTGTCGAATGGGTTCATTGTGGCTCGAAGAAAATCAACCACAAATCATTTGCGCTAAAAATTTCTGAAAGCTACCTGGTAGCCTAGGTCACGCTAAAATCGCACCGATTGAAATTAACTGCGAATTTAAATCTGATATCAGAAATTTAAAGTCCTGCCATGTCACATGTCATTTTAGAAACGTCAACTCATCTTTCGAAGAATTTCTAGAGAGTTCAGGATTTTTACGGAAAATCGATTCAAACGATTCGGAAAACGAACGGAAATTCAGATTGGCCAATTTGAAGCGATTTGTGGCATCTGGTGTAACTAAATTAGTATAAGGGAATTTTATGGACTTTTTTTCCTCAACAAATTGGACCTCAATCGTAGAAGTTTGTTTAGAAAATCGGATTCCGAGAAAAAGGAAATAGAATTCGGAATTGAAGGAAATGGCCATTTTTGTTGCCCGAGACTTGTTGTGTAGGGGAAATTTAGTGCGAGAAAGCAAATGAGAATCATGTACTTTAGCATGGGGGTTTTTGGGGACCAATTTGGATTAAATAAGAGCGAGTGGGACCAAGAATTTAGGTTATAGGATTTTATTTTTATTTTCTCTCATTTCCCCCACCTTCGACAACATCCCTCACGCCCACACCCTCTCTCTCTCTCTCTCTCTCTCTCTCTCTCTCTCTCTCTCTCTCTCTCTCTGTGTGGCACCCTCGTCACGGCCCCCGATCCGTTAGGGTCGCCACAGTTAGCTTACCTTACACTTGTCCTAACAACATGCCACTTTGATACCATTTGTGTTGTAGTGGGTCCGTATATCCTGTGGGTTTATATTATCTCGATCGGTCCTAGCGCAGTTCATATAACGGAAGCATATTCGTCATCTCCCTAACCCAAACTCAAACTAAATCATACAATGCAATACACACCAACTACACATTTCATATATAAGTTAGTGCCGTACCACTTTTATTTACATACTTTGATCGGACATCAAGAGTCGGTACATCAAAAGGCCAAGGCTTTTCTAAGCTCGGCTATAACCAAAAGTACCCGACCCCACAACAGTCATGTACACCGATCCATCATCCAGTGTCGGCTATCCAAAAAGTGTCATCCTCTACCAGTCACACGCGCAATTGCACCCAACCCGGTGCATCGGCCGGTGGCAGCGGCAGCATCCCCATCATCATCCCGTCGCGACGAACATGGATGGACAGGAACTCCTGGACTACAGGGCCATCAGGTAGACCCACATCATACATAACCAAAACACGAACACGGATAAACACCAGTCCACGAACACCAACACAGGGGTGCTTCGAGCACTCGACCTCAATGTCGGACAGTAAGCCATAAAAGGTACCACGTGTGACAGGTGATAGAGGCATCTCTAATCTGAAATGTTAATCCCCAAAGGGGGTGAGTACAACCACTCAACAGTGAAAGATCCATCAAACTACACAATACAACAAGCAAGACAACCAAACTTTCATGTGAAATGCACATATCATCCATGCAATCATACATATGTCTCCATGAGATCCATTCATTGACTTCATGATCGCATTCTCAATGCCAAATAGTACCAACTCAATTGCACCATGCCATATGCACACACATGCGCATGATTCATTTTCCCGTTTTGATATTAAAAAGGATCTCATTTTTCTCCAGGGACCAGTGTTTGCATCCCTCATATCGCTCGCACCCAACCTGGCATCGCGAGGAACCTCTGGCACACACCTCCGGGCATCCGGCACACACACTTCGGGCATCCCGCACCCCAACTGGCGTCACGAGGCCATCCGGCACACACCTCCGAGCATCCGGCACACACCTCGGGGCATCCCAACACTCCCGGGACATCGTCGACTCAAGAGCCCGACGGTATCATCAATATCACAATGTGTACATATATTTCTCACTTTCAAAATAGCATTTGATGCAACAATGTCAAAGGTTTCAATCACCTTTTGATGTCACATAGTATGCTAAATGTCACCACATATGCTGTACAAACAACAACCCAAGATATGACATCTCATAGAGCAATTCATTTATCCTTGAAAGTAAAACAATTTTCGGATAAAACAGAATGCACTTCTTTAATTAAAATTCTGGAAAAATTAGTAAACGATCTTAATAAATTCTGAAAATTTAACAGGTTATAGATGAGATCTAGGGAAGAAGGTTTCATGAAGAACACCATGTCAAAAGAGGTTCGTACGAGTCGCTACGGTCCATGCATCACAGCCTTAAAATTTCAGAACATCACCATTGCACAGTTTTATACATAAATTAGGTATAAACCCTAAATCAACTCAGAAAATTCTGAAATTTTGATATGTTATAGAAAACACCTAGAGGTAAAAGTTTTGTGAAGAACTAAAAGTCAGATTCGTTATAGATCATGAGCTACATTAACTAAAACTCCCCCTAACCATAGGTAACGATTTCCAGATTTAACACTTTCAAAGAAAATCATTTCACCGACCAATACTTGTCCGTTTCTTCAAACTTTTAGTATGTTACTCCTAAAAATGTCATCTACAACTTTTATCAAGAACACGAAATCAAATTTTGACTGGATAATTTTATAAAATTCACGGAATCACAAGGGGTCGGACTGTCCTTACATGCAACAGCTTGCTCGTTCAAGGAAGACTACCACCATTCACTCGAATTTCAGCATCCAACATCACAACTCAAGCATCTCCAACACCCATTACACTTCACACACAACCACAGCAAGCAAAATGTAGGCTAATGGACTTTACTTGCCTTAAGTTCAACGAAATCAAGCAAGCAAGGGGCGACTCGGGGACTTCGGGCGCGGCTCGATCGACGGCGGAGCTAGGCGGCGTCGACGGTGGCTGCTGGTGCATGCACGGTAGGGCAGGTCTTCTTCTTCCCTCGCCGAAGCACCCTCATGAACAACTCTCTCTCTCTCTCTCTTGGCTTTCTCTCTCGCTCACCCACTCGGTCTCCCTCTCTCTCTCGCGAACACTCTCTCTCTCTCTCGGTTGCTGCCTCGTCCATTCCGCCTCTCTCTCTCTCTCTTTTTCTTCGTTTCACCCTCATGATTAGTTAGTAATCATGAGGTTTTGCATGGCAATGGACACTTGGTTTCAAAGGAAGGACATGTGGCTTCTTCTTTTTGACAAATGGAGAGGGTGGCGTGAGCTTCTCCACCCGGCTCCTCCTCCCTTCGGTCGATGGCCCTATGGGCTCCTTGGGCCGGGCCTTAGGTGGCCGAATGGTGGGTATTGTGGGCTGTTTTGGGCTGATTTGGTCCTTAAATACCCAGCCCACAATTATATCTAATAATCCACCTTAATTCCCACTTATATAAATACCTAATTACACTTATTCACTTGGCCATAAAACTTTGTAACATAAATCAATGAAAATCAAACTTATAAAGTACATGGCCAAGAAAAAAATTTTCCTTATCAATTCATCCTTTAATACAATCCTTAATCACACATGGATATATGATATATTCCAATAAAACAATTGTCCATTAAATGCTCGGCCTTGTTTAATGGTAATCCATTGGTCTAATGGCTATGATATAGTCCGATGGTGCTTCCATCACCTATTCATGGGTCGTAATGCATCTAGAGATTGGTATGAAATTTTAGGATGCCACAATTCTCCCCTCCTTAGAGAATTTCGTCCTCGAAATTAGACATTACCTATGTCTCTTTAAACAAGTGAGGGTACTTTTCCCTTATCTCATTTTCACTTTCCGATGTGGCTTCCTCCACATCATGATGTCGCCATAATATCTTAACCAATGGAATATACTTGGTCCTAAGAATTTGCTCCTTTCGATCCAGTACTTGCACAAGCTCCTCAATGTATCTCATTTCCCCATCCACTTTGATGGCTTCATGATCGAGTATGTGACCAGGATTTGGCTGATACTTCCTCAGCATCGACACATGGAACACATTATGTAAATTTCCCAATTTAGGAGGCAGCGCCAAACGATAAGCTATATCTCCTATTCTTTCAAGTATCTCGAAAGGTCCAACAAATCTGGGGCTCAACTTACCCTTCATTCCAAATCGAGATACTCCTTTCATAGGGGATATTTTAAGGAATACATTATCTCCCACATTAAACTCTAAAGGTCTTCTACGCTTATCTGCGTAGTCTTTCTGCCTACTCTGGGCCGTTTTAAGTCTTTTCTTGATAATTTCAATAGCCTTAGTAGTAATTTGTACCAATTCAAGTCCTGTCAATCTCCTTTCACCCACTTCATTCCAACAAATAGGGGTCCTGCACCTTCTTCCATATAATGCTTCATACGGAGCCATGCCTATACTTTTCTAAAAATTATTGTTATAGGCGAACTCTATTAAGTGCAATTTTTCATCCCAACTTCCCTTAAAATCAATAATACAAGCCCTTAGCATATCTTCCGAAGTTTGAATCACTCTTTCCGTTTGTCCATCTGTTTGAGGATGAAAAGCAGTACTAAATTGAAGCTTCGTTCCTAAGGCATTTTGGAGACTTCGCCAAAAATTTGAAGTAAACCTAGAGTCTCGATCAGAAGTGATCGTCACAGGAATACCATGCAAGCGTATTACTTGGCTTACATATATCTCAGCAAGTTTGTTCATCGAGTAGTCTACGCGAACCGCTAGGAAATGAGCAGATTTAGTCAAACGATCTACTATCACCCAAATAGAATCGTGACCACTTGATGTCCTTGGCAGTCCTTACACAAAGTCCATCGTCACATGCTCCCATTTCCATTCTGGTACGTCCAATGGTTTCAATAGTCTTGCGGGTTTGCGGTGTTCCGCTTTCACTTGCTGGCATGTTAAACACTAAGAAACATGTTTAGCTATATGCTTCTTCATGCCATTCCACCAAAATTGCTGGCGTAAATTTCTATACATTTTTGTACTCCCCGGATGAATATTGTAATTACTCTTATGTGCTTCCGACAGGATTTCCCTTCTCACTTCTTCATTGTCAGGAACACAGAGCCATCATTGGCATCTTACTACCCCATCCTTAGAGACTTGAAACTCTGGTCTTTTTCCTAAAGACACAGCATTTCTTATTTCCACAATTTCCGGGTCAGATTTATGTAGAATCTTAACTTTCTGAATAATTTCAGGCTCAATCCTTAATGCAGTGAGCATACCAGTAAGGTGGTCTATTTCCAACTTGAAGTCTGAATCCACAATTGACTTTAATAGATTCCACTCTGTTATTCTTAGACTAGCCACGTCCATAGCCGACTTTCGACTAAGGGCATCTGCCACCTTATTTGCCTTCCTTGGATGGTATCGTATTTCACAATCATAATCTTTTAATAATTCCATCCACCTCCTCTGTCTCATGTTCAACTCTTTTTGCAAAAACAAGTACTTTAAACTCTTATGATCTGTATAGATTTCAAACTTCTCTCCATACAGATAATGTCTCCATATTTTCAAAGCAAATACTATAGCTGCCAATTCCAAGTCACGGGTTGGGTAATTTAACTCATGAGGTTTCAATTGCCTCGATGCATAGGCTATGACCTTGCCATGCTACATTAAAACACATCCCAGTCCTTTATGAGATGCATCACTATACACTGTGAATCCATCAGATCTAGATGGTGTAGTTAGAATTGGAGCTGTAGTCAATTTTCTTTTAAGCTCCTGAAAGCTTCTTTCACATTCTCCACTCCATTCAAATCTTACATTTTTCCGAGTCAATTTCGTTAAATGGCCTGCCAATTGTGAGAATCCTTCAATAAACCTCTTAAATAGCCAGCCAACCCTAAGAAACTCCGTATCTCAGTCGGCGTTGTCGGTCTCGGCCAGTTCACTACCATCTCAACCTTTGCAGGGTCCACTGCAATTCCATGTCCCGACACCACGTGTCCCAAAAATATTATATGGTCCAACCAAAATTCACATTTACTGAATTTGGCGAATAACTTATGACCTCTTAGCGTTTGCAATGCTATCCTGAGGTGTCGTTCATGTTCTTCAGGTCCTTTAGAATATATCAGGATATCATCAATGAAAACAATTACAAACTGATCCAGATAAGGCCTAAATATCCTATTCATTAAATCCATGAAAGCAGCTGGTGCGTTCGTTAATCCAAAAGGCATAACTAGGAACTCATAATGTCCATAACGAGTCCTAGAAGCAGTCTTAGGAATGTCTTCTTTCTTTATCCTTAACTGATGGTATCCTGACCTTAAATCAATTTTAGAAAAGACTGAACTTCCTTGAAATTGATCAAATAAATCATCAATTCTAGGCAAGGGATACTTATTCTTTACAGTCACCCGGTTCAGCTGTCTATAGTCAATACATAAACGCATCGACCCATCCTTCTTTTTCACAAATAGAACTGGTGCACCCCAAGGTGAAGCACTTGGCCTAATAAATCCCTTATCAAGCAATTCTTGAAGTTGCACCTTCAATTCCTTCAGCTCTACTAAGGCCATTCTATACGGGGCTTTCGATATCGGTCCTGTTCCAGGCATTAGTTCAATTTCAAATTCAATCTCTCGTTCCGGTGGTAACCCAGCCAACTCCTCAGGAAACACATCCCGAAATTCCCTGACTATTCGAATCTCATTGATTTTAGACTCTCCTTTAGTAAAATCCTTTACTATTGCCAGGTATCCTTGACATTTTTCGTCAAGTAGTTCACAAGCTTCTATCATCAAAATAATGGCTATAGAGGGGTTTGTCTGACCTCCAAAAGATTCAAAACTAAACTGATTAGGTAACATGAACTGGATCACTTTCCTATAGCATTCCACCTTAGCCCGATACTTATGGAGCCAGTCCATTCCTATGATAACATCAAAGTCATACATAGCCATCACAACTAGATCTATTTCCATATCTCGTCCTTCTATAGTTATCTTAGATTTTGCACATACCATCATAGACAAAACCATGTTCTTTATAGGCGTGGAAACACAAAGAGGTGTCTCAAGAGGCATAGTTTCTATTTTACTCAATTGCCTATATCTTTCAGATACAAATGAACGTGTAGCACCCGTGTCAAACAATGCATATGCCTTCTTACCATTTATGAAAATCGTACCTGAGATAACGTTTTTGGAAGCTTCCACTTCCTCTTGGGTGACCGCATACACCCTTCCTTGTGCTGGTGGCCTTTGTGGAATCCTTGGTAGATTTGGTCTAATAGTACTTTGTTGTACCTGTCGCACCGAGCCAACACTCAGCTGCGACCTCTCTTGTGGACAGTCTCTCTTGAGGTGACCTATTTGTCCACAACCATAACATTTCAGCCGTCCATTGCAAGGTCCTGGGCCATGTTGCCCATCACATCTTCGACAAGCATCATGTTGATAGGGTGCTTTCCCTATATTCAAGCCATCCCTGGCTTTTCCAAAGTTTCCAAAATTACTCTTTTTCTTAGAATCCCAAGTTTGACCTTGACTAGGATAGGGTCTCTTACCCCTTCTAACATCACTAAAGGTCAACTGTTTCTTAGACTCTGATTGCTCTCTCACTAGCTCTTGCTCCACTAACTGTGCCATTTCATAAATCTCATTATAATCTCTTATATTCAAAGGCACTAGTTGTTTCCTGATGTCAGTCCTCAACCCTTTTAGGAATCTCTTAGCTTTTTCCTCTCGATCCTCAATCAATCTGGGAGCATACCTAGACAATTCAAAAAATCTTTCCTTATACTGGTCTACTGTTAGCTCCCTTTGTTCTAACTGAACAAATTCAGTGATCTTCTTATCCTTGGCACAATCAGAAAAATGTTTCCTATTGAAAGTTCTAACGAACTCATCCCAATTTATATCAATACCTGGTGGGAAGATCGTGTCTCTCGAAACTCTCCACCAAAATTTTGCATTTCCCTCCAGCTGGTACTCTGCCAAGGTTATTTTCTCAGCATCATTACAGTCCAACAACTGGAAAATTCGTTCCATTCCATCTATCCAATGTTCCGCCTCCTCAGGACTTCCCATTCCACTAAACTTAGGTGGCTTCAGCTTCAGAAATTGTTCCACCAGTCCTTGAGGGCGACGTTCCACTCCGGGTTGTTGCTGCGCTTGTCTTTCCATCAGATTTCCTATATTGGCCAATGCCTGCAAGATATCTTCCATTCGGGGTTCAGCCCCTACAGCAGAGGCTTCAGCCCTCGATGGATGAGAACTTCCAGCTCGTGCCATGACTTTCCTACAGTTTCCAAGCATTTGCCTCAGGAATAATCTGTGACTCAACGTCTCCATTTAAAAACAACTACAACTATATATAAGTAACATAAACATGTTACTGGCACCTAAAAGCAACTTATAATAAATTACTAGGGATCTACGAGTGAATACCCATCACCCGTTGTTCAAAGTTAATCAACTATTCTAGTTAGTATCCTATCGTGTGCATTGCCATCATATTCCTCAATTTCCAAATGAGGCTCCTTGTCACTCCACCTATAACCATTGCTCTGATACCAAACACATGCGGCACCCCCGTCACGGCCCCCGATCCGTTAGGGTCACCACAGTTAGCTTACCTTACACTTGTCCAAACAACATGCAACTCTGATAACATTTGTATTGTAGTGGATCCGTATATCCCGGGGGTTTATACTATCTCAATTGCTCCTAGCGCAGTTCATATAACGGAAGCATATTCGTCATCTCCCTAGCCCAAACTCAAACTAAATCATACAATGCACTATACATCAACTACAAATTTCATATATAAGTTAGTGCCGAACCACTTTTATTTACATACTTTGATCGAACATCAAGAGTCAGTACATCAAAAGGCCAAGGCTTTTCTAAGCTCGGCTATAACCAAAAGTACCCGACCCCACAACAGTCATGTACACCGATCCATCATCCAGTGTCGGCTATCCAAAAAGTGTCATCCTCTACCAGTCACACGCGCAATCACACCCAGCTCGGTGCATCGGGCGGCGGCGGCGGCAGCATCCCCATCATCATCCCATTGCGACGAACATGAACGGACAGGAACTCCTGGACTACAGGGCCATCAGGTAGACCCACATCATACATAACCAAAACACGAACACGGATAGACACCAATCCACGAACACCAACACAGGGGTGCTCCGAGCACTCGACCTCAATGTTGGACGGTAAGCCATAAAAGGTACAATGTGTGACAGGTGATAGAGGCATCTCTAATCTGAAATGTTAATCCCCAAAGGGGTGAGTACAACCACTCAGCAGTGAAAGATCCATCAAACTACACAATGCAACAAGCAAGACAACCAAACTTTCATGTGAAATGCACATATCATCCATGCAATCATACATATGTCTCCATGAGATCCATTCACTACCTTCATGATCGCATTCTCAATGCCAAATAGTACCAACTCAATTGCACCATGCCATATGCACACACATGCGCATGATTCATTTTCCCATTTTGATATTCAAAAGGATCTCATTTTTCTCCAGGGACCAGTGTTTGCATCCCTCATATCGCTTGCACCCAACCTGGCATCGCGAGGAACCTCCGGCACACACCTCCGGGCATCCGGCACACACACTCCGGGCATCCCGCACCGCAACTGGCGTCACGAGGCCATCCGGCACACACCTCCAGGCATCTCAAAACTCCCGAGGACATCCGGCACACACCTCCGGGCATCCCGCACCGCAACTGGCGTCACGAGGCCATCCGGCACACACCTCCGGGCATCTCGAAACTCCCGAGGACATCCGGCACACACCTCCGGGCATCCCAACACTCCCGAGGCATCGTTGACTCAAGGGCCCAACGGTATCATCAATATCACAATGTGTGCATATATTTCTCACTTTCAAAATAGCATTTGATGCAACAATGTCAAAGGTTTCAATCAACTTTTGATGTCACATAGTATGCTAAATGTCACCACATATGCTGTACAAACAACAACCCAAGATATCACATCTCATAGAGCAATTCATTTATTCTTGAAAATAAAACAATTTTCGGATAAAATAGAATGCACTTCTTTAATTAAAATTCTGGAAAAATTAGTAAACAATCTTAATAAATTCTGCAAATTTACCAAGTTATAAACGAGATCTAGAGAAGAAGGTTTCATGCAGAACACCATGTCAAAAGAAATTTGTACGAGTCGCTACGGTCCATGCATCACAGCCTTAAAATTTCAGAACATTACCATTGCACAGTTTTATACATAAATTCGGTATAAACCGTAAATCAACTTAGAAAATTATGAAATTTTGATATGTTATAGTCAAAACCTAGAGGTAAAATTTTTGTGAAGAACTCAAAGTCAGATTCGTTATAGATCATGAACTACATTCACTAAAACTCCTCCTAACCCTCGGTAACGATTTCCAGATTTAACACTTTCAAAGAAAATCATTTCACCGACCAATACTTGTCCGTTTCTTCTAAAATTTTAGTATGTTACTCCTCAAGATGTCATCTACAACTTTCACCAAGAACACAAATATCAAATTTCCACTGGATAATATTATAAAATTCACGGAATCACAAGGGGTTCGACTGTCCTTACATGCAACAGCTTGCTCGTTCTAGGAAGACTACCACCATTCACTCGAATTTCAGCATCCAACATCACAACTCAAGCATCTCCAACACCCATTACACTTCACACACAACCACAGCAAGCAAAATGTAGGCTAACGGACTTTACTTGCCTTAAGTTCAACGAAATCAAGCAAGCAAGCGGCGACACGGGGACTTTGGGCGCGGCTCGATCGACGGCGGAGCTAGGCGGCGTCGATAGTGGCTGCTGGTGCACGCACGACAGGGCAAGTCTTCTTCTTCCCTCGCCGAAGCACCCTCATGAACAACTCTCTCGCTTGCCCGCTCGATCTCCCTCTCTCTCTCGCGAACACTCTCTATCTCTCATGGTTGCTGCCTCGTCCATTCCACCCCTTTCTCTCTCTTTTTCTTCCTTTCACCCTCATGATTAGCTAGTAATCATGAGGTTTTGCATGGCAATGGACACTTGGCTTCAAAGGAAGGACATGTGGCTTCTTCTATGGGACAAATGGAGAGGGTGGCGTGAGCTTCTCCACCCGGCTCCTCCTCCCTTCGGTCGATGGCCCTATGGGCTCCTTGGGCCGGGCCTTAGGTGGCCGAATGGTGGGTAATTGTGGGCTGTTTTGGGCTGATTTGGTCCTTAAATACCCAGCCCACAATTATATCTAATAATCCACCTTAATTCCCACTTATATAAATACCTAATTACACTTATTCACTTGGCCATAAAACTTTGTAACATAAATCAATGAAAATCCAACTTATAAAGTACATGGCCAAGAACAAAATTTTCCTTATCAATTCATCCTTTAATACAATCCTTAATCACACATGGATATATGATATATTCCAATAAAACAATTGTACATTAAATGCTCGGCCTTGTTTAATGGTAATCCATTGGTCTAATGGCTATGATATAGTCCGATGGCGCTTCCATCACCTATTCATGGGTCGTAATGCATCTAGAGATTGGTATGAAATTTTAGGATGCCACACACTCTCTCTCTCTCTCTCTCTCTCTCTCGTGTGAAACCCCCCACCGACAGCCCCTCTCTGCCGTGTTCTTCTTTCCTTCCTCATTTCATTGACTTTTTGTCAATCTTATCTCTTTCTCTCTCCATCTGTTTTATTTCTTTTCCCTTTTGTCTTCTACAAGCACCCTCCCCCACGAGTCTTCTACTTTTTGCTTTCATTTTCCATGGTTTTGGTCGCTCTTCATCTTGGACGAGCAACTCCTCAATTTTTTTCATTTCCATCAACTGAAGCTCACGCCGCCAGCTTGCCTTTCTGCTTTGTCTGCGAGAAGCCTCGTCCGGGATCGAGCCCAGTGTCTCGCACGAAATTAGCCTCTCAAAACAACCCATCAGCCGAGCAACCCGAGCAGAAACCGTGAGGCTTTGCAGGCCAATTTTTTGGCTCGAGCCGTGCCCCATTGGTGTCGCCACTTTGGAGCTTTTCATTCCTCGGTGCGTCCCCGTCGATTTGATTTGAGCGAATCTTTAATCAGGTGAGTTTAACTCACTAATCCTCACTTAGTAGGTTAATGACGCTTAAGGGTTGATTAGTTTAGACTAAGTATGGGTTATGTGGTTAGTTAGATTTGATTAGTGAATTTAATTAATTACCCATGCATGTTAGGTAGATAGTTAATGCAATTAGGGCCTAGACAAGCTTTAGTATTTATCTAGAGTGGTTCGGAAATTTTTCGGGGCCCGTTTCGGTATTTAGATTTTTCAGGACTAAGTGTGGATTTTTAGTATTTAATAATTAATTTTTGAAAGTAATAATTTTCGAAATTAATTATTTTCTGAAAATTAGACCGGAATAGTCGGTGACCGGAATTTTATGCTGATTCCATTGGTGTGATCTGTTTATTTAATTGAGCTCCAATTTGTGCTGTTTGCGAGTGATTTGTGAATTTTGGAATTTATTCGTAATTTGATTTATTTTCAGTAGTTAATTAGAAAATAACTGGACGTCGATTTACAGTGCCAAAAATGTTTTTATCAACTATATAGATGGTGGGAATTTTGAAAGTAAAGATATCATATTTTTGGTTAAGGCCGATCGTGTACCCGCACACGATTATTTTTATCGAGTACCCTTAAAATAAGGGAAATAGGCCAAGAGGTCTTGTTAATTGAGGAATCAAGTTGAGAAGTGTAATTTTGTTGGCCGTAGGTGAATAATTGTGTGATGATGTGGGTTAGATCAAGAATACAACCGAATTTGGAATCGGTTGTGCTCGTTGAGCCGTAATTCAGCATTACCACCAAAGTATGGTTGCGTCCACTGGACCGTAATATGCCATCGAACCTGGAATCGGTTATGCCTGCTAAGCCGTAATTCAGCATTACCGCGAAGATTTAGTAAGCCGTGCCCGCTGAGCTATAATTCAGCATTACCGCCGAAGATTTAGTAGGCCGTGCCCACTGAGCCGTAATTCAGCGTTGGGGTTGAGTAATTGGAATAATCGTGTGATGGTCCTGTGTCTTGGAATCGACCAGGTCGATTGATCGATGAATCGATCTGAATTTAATGATTTGATGTGATGATGTGATTCGATGAATTGCTATTGTATTAACTTACAGGAAAGGAATGAGGCTAATGTAAGCTCTCCGAGTCGTGATTGTGCTTAGGCAGCCCTTGGGGCATATTTTCTTCCTAGTCGGGTCTTAGGGGGTTGAACTTGCTAAGACGTTGTCTCACCCCGTTGTGGGATAACATTTTCAGGTCCCTATGGTGAAGGATCTCGAAGCTTGAGGCGAGAGGTTCAGGGCATGGATAACTCAGAAGTTCTTTTGAAGATAGACTTCCTGTACTAAGACTCTAGAGCTCGCCTCTGATTGTAAACCAAATGGTGGTTTTTAATAATGTGTTGATTTGATAATTTTGGCCCTACTTTTCTATCTTATCTTGTTGTTGTCTAGGGATTAATTATTTGCTTCCGCATACGTATTAAAATGAATGGGTCGGCGACGCGTCCTAGGACATCGCAATTTAATCGACCAAGGAGGGATGGGCACGTGCTCAGAGGATTGGGGCATGACATCCCCGTTTAGTGGTATCAAAGCAAGGTTGTTAGTTGGAGTGATAAGGTGCGATAAGTTGATGGGATAGTTAGTAGGAATGACCTTTATTTTATGCTAGTGCATGTGATTGATAGCTGTTTGGTAGCTTGTTTATTGTGGGTCACTCAAATTCTAATATGGTATTGGAATTAGAAAACAGGTTTCTATAAAGATCCTGTAGCATAAGTGATCAGGAGCCAGGGACTCCTAGGAGGTGTACCATCAGACCTATTGCTTGAGATGGAACGCAAATGAGAGTAGTGCCTGAGGAGGTCGTGGTGGTGGTAGAGCGCCGGCTTAGGCGAGCACGAGTGAAGGAGTACAGCCGCAGGCGGGTACTAGTGTAGCAGCACCGAGCAATCCTAGGTTTGATGAGATTGTTCAGGCGCTCTTAAACCTTGAGAATTTGTTGAGTCAGCAAGCTCAGGACCGAGCCTCCACTATTGTCATCGTTCATACCACCGCTAGTGCTGTAACCATTGCTGTTGCCACACTTGCTGAGGTTCAACCTGGACTTGTGATCGGGGAGCAAGCTACCGCATCTGGGTCAGGATTTAGTTCCAGTAAAGATGACAATCGACTGGGAAAGAGACCGATGTCGGAAGAAGGGTGTTCCATTCGTCCCAACTGAAGGAATAGAATCATAAAGTCAGCGCGAAGCCAAAATGTTGTGTGTCACTTCTGCGGAAGACGGCATGGACCAACCCCGTGTCACTTCATGACTGGTGCCTGTTTTAAATGTGGCCAGCAAGGTCGCCAGTTTAAAGACTGTCCACGCAGGCAGATGGAACCACAGCAGCTATCGTCGCCACCGCCGATAGAACAGAACATAGGGAACGCACTACAGGACATTCAATTGGATACTTGGATCAGGCCTCCAATGCAAGGAAGGGTGCAGGTTGTCACCTGACAAGAGTCAGAGAACTCATTGAATGTGTGCGAAATTTGTGAAAGAAAGTATGCGTTAGCCTAGCGTCCGAGGATATCGGGAGTGTGCTTTGAATGTGGCCAGCACGACCATCAGGCGAGGAATTGCCCGCATAGGTCCAGGAGAACATAAGCACTGCTACCGCAGACAATACGTCACTAAAAGGACGAGGGGAGCATGAATGGAACAACCTTGCATCGATCAGGGGAAGAATGTTTTTGAGGTTTTTTTATTAGAGTAGCGCAACAAGATTCTGAATAAGGTTGTAGAACTCCCGTTGTTGTAATAAAGCTGTAAAAAGGAAAATCAGGGACTATAGTTGTACTTGACTAGTTGCTTATGTATGATCTTAATGTTATGTATAAAAGGTTGGTTCAAGGAGCTTTTGTTGTAATGAATTATGGTAGTATTATATTACCGTCTAATCCGTTAGTAAGTGAAGGTTTCGAATTTGTCAGAAGTCGAGGAGGATCTTCGATCCTATTATTTTGTCACTAAAGACGATCGGTTTATGGATGTAGGTTGCTAAGATTTATTTGGCAATAGTAGTGGATGCGATAGTTGAGGAACCAATTGTGGAGAACGTAGCCGTGGTATAGGAATTTTCTGAGATGGTTCCAAGTGAATTACCAGGCCCGTCACTAGAGAGATAGAATTTGTGATCAAGTTAACACCCGATATAGAGCCAATCTTGAAGACTCCTTATCGGGTGTCGCTGTCTAAGTTGAAAGACCTGATGGTGCAAATGCGAGGATTACTAGATAAGGGATTCATGCGCACCATTACATCATTTTGGGAAGCACCCGTTTCGTTTGTAAGAAAGAAGGATGGTTTGTTGCAATTAGGCATCAGCTATCGTCAACCCGATCAAGTGATGATCGAGAACAAGTGTTCATTGCCGAAGATCGATGAATTGTGTGACCAGTTACAAAGAGTGTCGATACTTTCAAAAATCGACTTGAGGACAAGGTATTATCAATTGAGAATCAGAAAGGAGGTTCTACAGAAGACATCATTTTGTACTCAATATGGCCTTTATGAGAGTATTGTAATGCCATTTGGTCTGACAAACGCTCCAACTGCTGTCATGGATTTGATGAACTAAGTATTTGAGGAATACCTAGATTAGTTCATGATTTTGTTCATCAGTGATATTTTGATGTATTCGAGGATTGCTGAGGAGCATGAGAGTCATCTGAGATTAGTGCCCCAGACCTTAAGGATTCATCAATGGTATGCTAAGTTTAGCAAATGCGAGTTTTGGCTGGCTCGTATTGTGTTCCTAGGCCACATGATTTCAGGTGAAGGAATCTCCGTGGACATGACCAAGATCGAAGCAGTTATCAGTGGGCCAAGACCAACAACAGTGTCAGAGATCAGAAGCCATTTGGGTTGGACAAATTGCTACAGAAAGATTTTCAATATTAGTGTCGCAAGTGACTCAACTCCTAAAGAAGGAAGAGAAGTTTGTATGGGCGGACAAGTGTGAGTGTAGTTTCCAAGAGCTTAAGTAAAGGCAAAATCGCACCTGTGCTGACCATTCCATTTGGTCCTAGAGGACACGAGATCAATAGTGATGCGTCGTTTAGGGGACTGGATTGCGTACTGACGCAACATGGTAGGATTGTTGCATATGCGTTTCGTCAGCTGTGATCTCGCGAGTTAAACTACCCGACACATGACTTAGAACTTGTAGCATAAACTTTCGCACTAAAGATTTGAAGATGTTAGTTGTGTGGAGAATGATCTTGGATCTTCACTGACCAATAAAGTCTCTAATATTTATTCTCTCAAAAGGAATTGAAAATGAGATAGCGCTATGAATCAGAACTTTTGAAGGACTTGGATGGTGATATCTGGTGTCACCCTAGAAGAACGAAAGAAGTCACTGATGTGATGAGTCGAGAGTCTTTAATTGTGCATATGCTGGTTAGAGTATGGACTTTACTTGTGAAAGCTTGAGATTCGTTTTTCAAATTTGAGGTAGGCTACCTTCCAAATCGTATAGCCACCCTCAGAATTGAGTCGGATGCTCAGATTAGAATCAAGGCACTTTAATTGAAGGACCCTGATGTTCAGAAGATAATGCAAGAGGATACTGTTAAGAGGAAGGTTGACTTTCAGAATTTTGAGGATGGAACACTAAAGTCCAAGGATGATTGTGTGTACCTGACGAGGAAGCACTCAGGAGGAGAGTTTGACAGAAGCTCATCGTAACAGTTACAACATTCATCATGTCAATACGAAGGTGTATCGAATCTGTGTCGACACTATTGGTGGTCCGGTATGAGGACGGACATCACCAATCATGTTGATGAGTGTCCGATGTGTTAGCGAGTGAAGGCACATCTTTGTTAGCCGAGAGGACTTTTGCAACCTCTCGAGATTCCTGAGTGAAAAGGGAACATGTGACGATGGACCTTGTGACGAGCTTGTCAAGGAACCAAAGGGGTAATGATTCCAATTGGGATAGTGGTCAACATATGGATGAAGGCGACTCACTTCAGTGCGGTACGAAAATATCTCAATTTGAATAGGCATACGAAGTGTATGTGTGTCAGATAGTTCATCTGCATGGAGTGCTAGTGATGAATTTATATCAGATCTAAACCCGAGGTTCCCAGTTTCAAAATAAAAGTCAGATGGTTTATTTTGAAGCAGTGCATAGTATAGTGTACAAAACTTCAGGTTGTTGAGATGAGGTTAGAGAATGAAAGATCGCAGCCCAGAGTCAATTTAGCAATCAGTGATTACAGTTGCCGTGATCAGAGACAGATTGAAGGCCACTAAGAGCCGCTAGAAATGTTGTATCGTTGAGCATCAAAGGCCCTTAGAGTTCCAAATTGGTGATTACATCTTTCCGAAGATGTCACCAATGATAGATACCTTGCACTTCGACAAGGAGGGAAAACTGAAACCGAGGTACGTAGGTCCCTTTGAGATTCTAGAGAGAGGATTGAGATCCTAACATATCGTCTTGCATTGTCGCCGAAGTAGGCGCAAGTGCATGATGTCTCTCACGTGTCGATGTTGAGGACATATGAGCCTAACTCAACCCACATGCTAAATCTTGAAGAATTAGACGTGGACGACAGAGTGTCGTACGTGGAAAGTTCGGTTCGAGTGTGGTTTAGAAAAGAACAAGTTCTGTGTACAAAGACCATCCCGTTGGTCAAAGTGGTCTGGCAACACCACGATAGTGAAGGAGCAACTAGGGAGACTAAAGAGTCGATGAGATGTTTGTACTCCCATCTTTTTGCTTAAGTATTATAATGGTTGAAATTTGGAGGACAAAATTTTTATAAGAGGGGAAGAGTTGTGACATCCTGGATTTTTCATTTCTGCTTTCAATTAAATTAATCTGGCATTTTATCGACGCGCCTATAGGGCTGTTCTTAGAGCTGACTACTGTTGAGATAACTAGACTATTTGGGAAATCCATTATGGAATTTTAATGCAATAGACTTGAGAATTCAACCAGGAATCGGCTACTCAACCGTGCTCATCTGCCGAGATCATAACGGCACAGTAAAGATCAATTAGAAATCAGAGATAGGTCGGTTTGACTGAGATATGTGGTTAAATGTGGGTGATTCCACTAAATTGCAAAATTCTCGTTAATCAACACTAGGTTGATTTTTCTATCATTTTGGTACCATGTGTCCGTAATCGAACCCTCGAGATTTTCACGACAACCGAGAGTCGCCAATGTGTCGAATGGGTTCATTATGGCTTGAAGAAAATCGACCACAAGTCATTTGCGCTAAAAATTTCTGAAAGATACCCGGTAGCCTAATTCACGCTAAAATCGCATTGGATTGAAATTAACCGTGAATTTGAATTTGATTTTAGAAATTGAAAATCTTGTCATGTCACGGGTCATTTTATGAACGTCGACCCATCTTTAAGAATTTTCAGAGAGTTCGGGATTTTTATGGAAAATCAATTCGGACGATTCGAAAAAAGAACGGAAATTCGGATTGGCCAATTTGAAGGGATTTTTGGCATCTGGTGTGAGTGAATTAGTGAAAGGAAATTTTATGGACGTTTTTCCTCAACAAATTGGACCTCAATCGGAAAAGTTTGTTCAGAAAATCGTATTCCGAGAAAAATGAAATAGAATTCGGAATTGAAGGAAATTGCCGTTTTTGTTGCCCGAGACTTGTTGTTTAGGGGAAATTTAGTGCGAGAAAGCAAGTGAGGATCAAGTACTTTAGCATGGGGATTTTGGGGACCAATTTGGATTAAACAAGAGCAAGAGGGACCAAAAATTTTAGGTTATAGGATTTTATTTTTATTTTCTCTCATTCCCCCCCTTCGACAACATCCCTCACGTCCACACACTCTCTCTCTCTCTCTCTCTCTCTCTCTCTCTCTCATGCGAAACCCCCAACCGACAGCCCCTCTCTGTTGTGTTCTTCTTTCCTTCCTCATTTCATTGACTTTTGTCAATCTTATCTCTTTCTCTCTCCATCTGTTTTATTTCTTTTCCCTTTTGTCTTCTACGACCACCCTCCCCCACGAGTCTTCTACTTTTTGCTTTCGTTTTCCCCGGTTTCGATCACTCTTCATCTTGGACGAGCAACTCCTAGATTTTTTTTCATGTCCGTCCACCAAAGCCCACGCCACCAGCTCGCCTTTCTCCTTCGTCCGTGAGAAGCCTCGTCCACAATCGAGCCCAGCGTCCCACGCGAAATCAGCTCCTCAAAGCAGCCCATCAGTCGAGGAACCCGAGCGGAAACCGTGAGGCTTTGTAGGCCAATTTTTGGGCCCGAGCCGTGCCCCGTTGGTGTCGCCGCTTTGGAGCTTTTCGTTCCTCGCCGCATCCCCGTCAGATTGATATGAGCGGATCATTAATTAGGTGAGTTTAACTCACTAATCCTCGCTTAGTAGGTTAATAACGCTTAAGGGTTGATTAATTTAGATTAAGTATGAGTTAGGTGGTTAGTTAGATTTGATTAGTGAATTTAATTTAATTACCGATGCATGTTAGGTGGATAGTTAGTGCAATTAGGGCCTAGACAAGCTCTACTATTTGTCTAGAGTGGTTTGAAATTTACGGGGCCCGTTTCGGTATTTAATTAGATTTTTCGGGCCTAAGTGTGAATTTTTAGTATTTAATAACTAATTTTCGAAATTAATTATTTAATTAATTATTTTCCGGAAATTAGGCAGGAATAAGCTCGGTGACCCGAATTTTATGTTGATTCCATTGGTGTGATTTGTTTATTTAATTGAGCTCCAATTTGTGCTGATTGTGAGTAATTTGTGAATTTTGGAATTTATTCCAAAATTGATTTATTTTCAGTATTTAATTAGAAAATAATCTGACATCGGTTTACAGCGCCAAAATTTTTTTTATCGACTATATAAATTGTGGTGATTTTGAAAGTAAATATGTCATATTTTTGGCTAAGGCTGACCGTGTACCCGCACATGATTATTTTCATCGGATACGCTTAAAATGAGGGAAATAGGCCAAGAGGTTTTGTTAATTGAGGAATCAGGTTGAGAAGTGTAATTTTGTTCGCCGTAGGTGAATAATTGTGTGATGATGTTGGTTAGACCAAGAATACCACCGAATTTGGAATCAGTTGTGCTCGCTGAGCCGTAATTCAGCATTACCATCAAAGTATGGTTGTGTCCACTACACCGTAATCTACCATTGAACCTGGAATTAGTTGCGCCCACTGAAGCATAATTCAGCATTACTGTCGAAGATTTAGTAGGCCGTGCTCACTGAGCCGTAATTCAGCATTACCGCCGAAAATTTAGTAGGCCATGCCCGCTAAGCCATAATTCAGCATTACCGCCGAAGATTTAGTAGGCCGTGCCCGCTGAGCCGTAATTTAGCGTTGGGGTTGAGTAATTGGAATAACCGTGTGATGGTCATGTGTCTTGGAATTGACTAGGTCGATCGATCAATGAATCGATCTGAATTTAATGATTTGATGTGATGATGTGATTCGATGAATTGCTTATTGTATTAACTTTTAGGAAATAACTGAGGCCATTGTAAGCCCTCTGAGTCGTAATTGTGCTTAGGCAGCCCTTGGGGCGCATTTTCTTCCTAGTCGGGTCTTAGGGGTTTGAACTTGCTGAGACATCGTCTCACCCCGTTGTGGGATAACATTTTCAGGTCCCTAGGGTGAAGGATCCCGGAGCTTGAGGCGAGAGGGTCAGGGCATGGATAACCCAGAAATTTTTTTGAAGATAGACTTCCTGTACTAAGACCCCAGAGCTAGCCTCTGATTGTAAACCAAATGGTGGTTTTTAATAATGTGTTGATTTGAAAATTTTGGCCGTACTTGTCTATCTCATCTTGCTGTTGTCTGGGGATTAACTATTTGCTTCCACATACGTATTAAAATGAATGGGTCGGCGACGCATCCTGGGATGTCGCAATTTAATCGACCAAGGAGGGATGGGCACGTGCTCGGAGGATCGGGGCGTGACACCTGCTGTAGCCTCTTCTTCCTCACTTATTCTTCTCCATTTTCATTCCCTGTTGCAGCACACTCCAGCCCACCACCTCAGCCAACACCATCCCTTTGCCGACCAGCACACAACCGCCTACCGCCCCCGACCAGCCACACACCACCTCACTATCCCGCCTTCACCAACCGATCATCGCCTTTGCCCGTCCGCACCGTCTAGTCCAGTGGCCAACAGCCAGCTCTACTCGACCTCCCATGGCCCTTGCCCGTCCAAGCTATGCCACCCGACCAACCCCGTCGAGCCGACCGTCCGCCTCCACCATCTCCACCACTAGCTAGCCTTGTCCAACCCGCCTCAGCCCCTTCGAGTAGAACCGGTTTTCTAGCCTTGGCCATGAGACTTGTAGGCTGTTTTCAGCCTCACCCAAGCCTCCACTGGTGGCGCCATAGTCACGGGATCTCACCGCCTTCGCGACGCCGTCGCCATGAATCCGTCGCCGCCCTAATTCGGTGAGTTAGCTCCCTAATCTCATATTAGAAAGTTAATTGCACTTTGTAGGTTAGTTAGTGTTAGTTAGGATTAGTGTTAATTTAGTTAGTGTAACTAAGTTAGTTGGGTTAGTTAGTCACCTAGACTAGTTACTTAGGTTGTTAGTTTGGTTAGATTATCTACCCTAGGTTAGTTTAGTTGACTAGGGTTAGTTAGTTACTATGATTAGTTAACCATGGTTAGTTTAATTAACCGTTGTTAGTTTTGTTAAATTAAATTTATTTAATTTAATTTTTATTTATTTAATTAATTATAATTAGCGTAAATTGTGACGGGATAGCCGTTTATTAGAATTTTACGTTGATCATCGTGGTTGAGTTTATATGCGAAATTGATTACTTAATTGTGCAATTGGGTGCTTGGTTGTTGTTATGAATTATTATTGCAAAAATTGATTTTTATGGTATTTAAATAGAAAAATACCGGGTGTCGGCTTTTGACGCCAAAATTTTATGTACTATCAAAAATCGTAGAATTTTGAAATGGGAATGTACCATGCTTTATGATTCGATTTAAACATGTGACCATGCACAATTATTTTACCAAGAATTTTTAATACAAACAAAATTGGCCAAGTCCATTATTTGAAATTAACGTATTTGGGTGCAAAGGACGGTGTTCTTGGCCAAATATGGATGTGTGTGTGGTCACTATTGGAACTTATCCTGATGCGTATGAATACGCGGGGCGATGCCTGATTAAGTTTGGATGCCCCACGTCAACGGATGCCGGTCACAGTGGACGTTGGGCCGATGCTCCCTTGTGGAATGTGGCACCCCCGAAACGGCCCCCGATCCGTCAGGGTCGCCACAGTTAGCTTACCTTTCTCTTGCCCTAATAATATGTCACTCTGATACCATAAAATTATAGTGGGTCCATAAGTCCTTGGGGTTTATATCACTCAAATCGGTCCCAGCGCAATTCGTATAACGGAAGCATATTCACATCTCCCTATCCCATACTCCAACAAAATAATGCAATGCACACCAGCTACACATCTTATATAAGTTAGAGCCGAACAACTTTTATTTACATAACTTTGATGGAACATCTTGAGTCGGTACATCAAAAGGCCAAGGCTTTTCTAAGCTTGGCTATAACCAAAAGTACCCGACTCTACAGCAATCATATACATCGGTCCATCATCTAGTGTTGGCCGTCCAAAAAGAAGCTTCATCCTCCCTCCATCGGGCTCAGTCACACCCAACCTGGCCCGTCAGCCGGCGGCGACGGCAGCATCCTTAGCAGAATCCCGCGGTGGCGGACATGCACGGACAAGAACTCCTGAATGACAGGGCCGGCGGGAGATCCAACGTCGTACATCACCAGAACCCACACACGAACAAAAACTAACCCTTGTATCTCGGGGTGATGATGCTCCGTACACTCAACCTCGACGTCGGTCGGTATGCCATAGAAAGTACCAGGGGTGACTAGTGACGGAGACATAACTCCTAGTTTGAAATGCTAGTCCCCAAAAAGGGTGAGTACAACCACTCAGCAGTAAAAGATCCACCAAACTACACAATGCAACAAACAAGACAACCAAGATTTCATGTGAAAAGCACATATCATCCATGCAAACATGCATATATCTCCATTAGATCCATCCCATACCTTAATAACCACATTTTCAATGCCAAATAGTACCAACTCAAGTTCATAGACAATTCATGTCTCATGCCATATGCACACACATGCGCATGATTCATTTCCCATTTTGATATTCAAAAGGATCTCATTCTCTTCTCTCTCTTTTTTTTCCAGGGACCAAACTTTGCATCCCTCCCAACTCTCACACCCAACCTGGCATCGCGAGACCTCTGGCACACACCTCTGGGCATCCGGCACACACCTCCGGGCATCTCGTACCCCAACTGGCGTCACAAGGCTTCCGGCACACACCTCCGGGCATCCGGCACACACCTCCCGGCATCTCGAAACTCCCGAGGACATCCGGCACACACCTCCGGGCATCTCAAAACTCTTGAGGCATCATCGACTTAGCCGTCCGACGGTATCATTAACATCATGATATATTCACATATATGTCTCACTTTGAAAACAACATTTGATGCCGTATGATATGTTTAATGTCACCGTATCCATTGTATAACAACTCAAAACATTTCAGCTTACAAAGCAATCCATTTATTCTTAAAATAAAACAGTTTCTCAGATAAAACAAAATGCACTCCACTAATTGAAATTCTGGAAAAATTGGTAAACGATCTTAATAAATTCTGAAAATTTAACATATTGTAAACGAGACCTAGGGAAAAAGGTTTCATGAAGGATGCTAAGTCAAGAAAACTTCGCATGAGTCGCATTGGTTCGTACAATCACAGCCATAAAACTTCAAACATCATTAGTGCACAGTTTCAATAATAATTTCGTTAAAATCCCTAAATGAACTCAGAAAATTCTGAGATTTTAATATGTTATACATAAGACCTGGAAGTAAAAGTTTCATGAAGAACTCTAAGCCAGATTCATGATAGATCAAGAGCTATAATCACTATAGCTCTCCCTAACCCTCGGTAACAGTTTCCAGATCTAACACTTTCAAAGAAAAATCGTTTCACCGACCAATAATTGTCCGTTTCTTCCCAAATTTTAGTATGTTATTCCTTAAGATGTCATATACAACTTTCATCAAGGACTCAAAGTCAAAATTTGCTTAGAATTACAGAAAATTCACGGAGTCGCCAAAGGTCAAGCTGTTTTTCCATGAAACAGTTTACTAGCTTGAAGAACTACTCCTATACTTTCGAAATTCCAACATCCAACATCAAGATTCAAACATCTCCAAGATCTACCACATTCCACTAGACTACCACAGAACAACAAAATGTAGATCAATGGACTCTCACTTGCTTTAAATCCAACGCAAACACAGCAAGCAAACGGTGACTTGAGGGCTTCGGGCGCGGCTCGATCAACGGTGAAGCTAGGCGGCGTTGACGGCGGCGCAGGCGCACGCATGGCGGGGCTGGTCTCCTTCTTTTCCTCACTGATGCACCCTCTCAATTCTCTCTCGGTTTCACTCTCTCTCTCAACCTCACTCTCTCTCTCGGTTTCACTCCCTCGATCAATCCGCCCCCTTCTCTTTTTCTTTTATTCTTTTACTCTCATGATTAGTTAGTAATCATGAGGTTTTGCATGGAGGATTTCCGGTGGAGCAAGGGGTGGCAACACTTACACAATCTCTCTTGCCACTTGTAACCTTTCATGCAAGGAGGTGGCCTTAATGAGCCGGCCTTGGTCGACCGAATGGTGGGGGATTTGGGCTGCTTTGGGCTGTTTTAGGCCTTAAATATCTAACCCACTCTTGCTCTTAATTTTCCACCTTAATCCCCACTCATAATTACTTAATTACAAATATTCACATGGCCATAAAATTTTGCAACATTAATCGATGGTAATCCAACTTATAGAGTACACGGCCAAGAATAGAAAATTTCTCATCAATTCATCTTTTAGCACAACCTAGATCACACATGAGCATATGATATATTCCCAACAAAACAATAGTCCATTCAATGCTCGGCCTTGTTTAATTGAAATCCGTTGGTCTAATGACTATAACATAGTCCGATGGCACTTCCGATACCTTTTTATGGGTTGCAGTGTATCTAGGGATTGTTATGAAATTTTTTTTGGATGCCACATGGAATGTTGTCTAGATGTAGACATTGTCGTGCCCGACAAACTGGGACGATGCTTGGTTATGCCGGATGACCGCCGACTGTTGAGCTAGCCGTGGCCAATGGGTCGTAAATAACTGGGACATGTCTGAATGGTTGAGATAGCTGCGCCTAATTTTAGGACAAAATTGTGTGGCACGGAATGGGACTTGTCATAACGGTTTGGCCTTATAATTGGGACTCATGTGATTGTTTGAAAGATGAATTGATGTGTTCCAGTAATGAAATACGTTTGTTGTATGCATATGATATATATGATGAGCTAATATGTAGGGAGGTGCTGAGGCGAGGTAAGTTTATGTGTGACGCATGTTTAGGCTGCCTCTGAGTGAATTCTCGTCCTTATTGAGGTTTAGGGTGTTGACTCGCTGAGATTTTATCTCACTCTGTCATGGTTAAATATTTTCAAGTCCTTAGATGGAGATATATCACATCCATTTTTGGTGCCCATGGGAGATGGAGTCCGAGTCTACCATTTTCTCCATCCTCGGGACCACCTGGAACCGTGAGCTCGTGGTGACCACCATTTAGGTTGATGAGGGCTTATCTCACTTGGTACCTCATCGCTTCAAAGCATGGTTCCTTAACGAACCTAACGGGGTTTGGGAGGGTCCTTTATAGGGTTTTGACGGGCCTATCGTCGAAACCGAGGATGAAGATGTACTTTACCCCATGGACATCGATATATTGGATGATATCATGGAAAACTCGGGACCCGAGGCTGAAGGGTTCGGAGCATAGGTGGCCTAGTAGTTTCTTTTTGAATTGGACTTATCTGTATAGACTGGTAGGATTAACTGGATATGTATATAAAGTGTGTTTTATGAAAAGGTATTGACATATGTTTTTAGACTATCCCAGATGGTTGTCAGGGTGTTTATTTAATTCGCTTCCGCATGTGATTAATCGAAAGAAAGATTAAAAGAAAGGGTCAGCGACGCATCATGGGAACGTCGCATTTCAGTCGACCATCGAGGGATGTTCGCACGCTCGAGGTTCGGGGTGTGACAGGTTGCAAATTGGGAAGTGAGGTGATGCTCTGTTGGCTTGCGCGACCTTTGAGGCTACTAGCTAGGGTTCTCGCAACCGTCGCAACGATCTGCAACGGCTTGGCTGCCCTCATCTGTGCATGGGTTGGCTTTCGTCTCCACCTTCTTTCTCTCTAGGTATGGTTTTTATTAATTTTATAATGTCTTATCTAACTAGCATGAGAAAAAATACATGTAATAACTAATTTGTCCAATCAGCTCTAACGTCGCAATATGTGATACTACATGAGTGTTCCTATTTTCTTCTGAACAGAAGGACCAATTGAAATAGAAAGTGTATAATTGAACAATTTTTTTTTTTTTTTGAAGAACCAGGTTGAATATTTTACAATGAATCAGGGATTTCTATTGCCTTTATCCTTTCAACCCACGGTCACCATTCAAACATATTTAAATGGTCTATTTATTGTTGATAGCCGTACTTTGATTTGTCAAAAAGTTATCCATGGCCCTATTTAAATATATATAGTCGGTTTTAATAGCCATACTATGATCTATCAGAAAGTTACCCACATATATAATGACAGTCACTTTAGATTATATATAAGTCCCTAAACCAACCCCCTCCTCTCGGAGGGGATCCTCTTCATTTACCTGTACCACGCCAGGTCTACACCTAGGAAGGCATCACGGGTATCCGAGTGGGGGGCCAAACCCTTTAAAGGGCCATGGTGGCGCACCCCCTGGTCCTTCCCCCTTTATTTTTCTTCCTCGGGGGAGGAATAGGAATACTGCAGTTTAAGGAGATGCTTAGCTCCTAAAAGACGTGGAAGCCTATGGATTAGTTATAGTTGATAACAATTAGGAAAGAAAATAGTACTTTGTTTCACTGGGTCCAATTTTGAAGACACGTATATACTTGCTATTTAAAAGAGAAATATGATTTCTATATATTTGTTAAAAAGTCAATATCCTTTCATATTACATCATTTCCAAGATCAGTCCGGAATCCGGACATTAGGTTTAATAATCTTATTAGGAAAATTTCCTTCTGACCAAAACTTTTCCCTTGCTTGCACTTCAAAATCAGCTGAAATTGATCTAGTGCTCTTTGAATACTTAAGTATTTCTTGATTTATCTGAGTTTCAATCAAACTTGGATAAGATGAAGGATTAACTTTTCCCTTTTTTTTCCTTCAGTCAAATTTGCCTCTGATGGAGGATTAAGCTACTATGGGACTTCCACACACACACATATATATTGTGGTACTTTCATGTTCTATCATACGAAGTTGCTTTCCAATTGCGATAAAGGGTTCGCCAACCTCGAATCTTCGTTCAATAATTGTGCAAAGTAGTTATGATTCAAATTAAACATTTCATAATAAATATAATATCGTTAT
This sequence comes from Eucalyptus marginata, assembly GCA_014182565.1. Lineage (NCBI taxonomy): Eukaryota > Viridiplantae > Streptophyta > Magnoliopsida > Myrtales > Myrtaceae > Eucalyptus > Eucalyptus marginata. The sequence continues at coordinate 41,770,961 of CM024589.1, read as the reverse complement.
TGCAACGCAAAGAGAAGTTTGCTAGCGGTTGGTCGCCCCTCCCTTGTCTTTTTCACTCTACTATTATAACTACAAAAGCACCCACAAGATGCTAAACCGTGTTATGGGCATTTTGTCCGTGGTTAGCAAAATTATACATGTACCCATTCTCATTGTACAGTAAGCGGAGAAAGTGGAGAATAAAAAGACGAATTCCTTTCTTATTTCATCAGAAAAGAATAACATTTTACATTCTTGTGTTTGCATGGATCAGTTCTCGGAAAACCAGATCTGATGTTGACTCCTTGATTTCAGGATTCCAAACTTTGAGATTCTTGAAGCTTGATGGATCAGGAAATTTTTGCAGATTTGAACAGTTCAGAATGTGTAGTATCTCCAACGATTCTGGACCACCTTGAATCTCAAACAGCTTAGTACAATCATTTAAATGAATTTTCTTGAGCTTACTCAAATTAGTTAGGTCAGGCAATTTCGCCAATGATGGAAGCTCCACGAGCTCTAAAGTTCTCAGGTTCTCCAAACCTTCCAGGCCTCGAATCTCTGTTAGCTCATCACAACCAACAACGACCAAATCCGATAATACTTTCAAATTCGAAAGATCATTCGTTGTTTTCATTCTCCGGCAAGACTTGATCCCTAAGTATGACAAATTTGTTGGAAGACTAGGTAGGCATTGCAAATTACGGCACTGGAGCTTGAGTTTCTTCAGCTGAGAAAGGAGAACGAGGTTGGAAGATAGGGTGGTGATACAAGGAGAAGACAACTTCAAGAACTCGAGCATCCGCAATGTTCCAATCCACCAAGCACTTGGAGCTGCTTCAAGTCTACAAGGACTCTCACGATTACTCCACAAAGTCAACCTCAAATTTCTCAAATTTAATAGGTTTGAGAAGTTCGGCAAAGTCTCCATCAAAGTTGTTTTACAACATAGATTGATTAGACTCTTTGGAAGCTGAGGCACCACCGAAATTCTAGGGCTACTCAATACTAAAATTTTCAGAAATCGTAGATTCCCAATATTATTGGGAATTTCTGCAAAAGTAGCCCATACCTCTAGCTCTTCGAGCTTCTCCAACATTCCAATGGAGCTAGGCAGTCTTCTCAAGGGACATCTGATCTTTAGAACTTTCAAATTCTTCATGTTCCCAATCACATCAGGTAACTCCCGCATATACGAACTTGATAGATTCAACTGAATTAGTGAATTGAAATTTTCGATTGACTGAGGCAGTTGAGTCAAGTGGCTATCCACCAATGAAAAGTTTGCTGCTACTACCGCGCAACCAACGAAGCTGAACTTATTCAATGATGTACACTTGTCCAAGCTAAGAATTTCCAGTTTTTTCATCCCTCTCCATTCAGGAATCTCTTCTATAGCTGTAGAGTCAAGAAGAAGTTCCCTCAAAGATTCTAGTGCCCCCATCTCATCTGGTAGCTCTTGGAGATTATTACAGTACTTCAAGTTTAAGAAGACTAATTTCTTAAGCTGATTAATCGATAGATCAATTCGAACCAAATTCTCACAACTTTCGAGAATCAGTCGCTCTAAATTCACATGAAAAGAGAAGTCTGGGGTTTTACGCAACTTCATGCATCCAGTCAGATTTAGGACCTTCAAATTCTTAGCCAACTGAAAAGAAGACAACATATCGGTCTTAAAATAAGTTAAGATAACATACGACAAAACAACTCACGCTGATTTTATTTGAATTTATACCTTGATGTGGCTCCATCCATCCCATTTTTCCGTGATTTTGCTCATTGACAAATCAAGGATTAGTAGCTTCCTCATGGAGAAATCAGTCAGCTTAAAAACCAAAGAAAAGTAATTCCATGAAAGCCATCTCAACTCTGGAAGGATAAGTGGGTTAAATGAGGTTTGAACAAAATTTGAGCACTTGCAACATAGGAAACCACCCACTTGAGTAAGGATAGACTTTCTGCTTGCATCGAAGTCTTTGCTATCCACTTGAAGGAACCTTAAATTTGAAAGACTTGCTAGGCATTCTTTTATCAAGAAGTATTGAGATATTTCATCAAGCTTGAGACATATTGCTTCTATATTTCCAATTCCATGAACATCACCTCCTATCTGTCAAAATAGAAACAGAAAATGAAAGTTAGAAAAAAAAAACCATGATTTACTGCATTGATCTTTTTCAAGGGGAAAACAGCTATATCTTTTATCCAAATGGTGAAAACAATTGATAAACCACTTATGTAAGTGCACGCAAAATAAATCAACTTCGATAGAAACGAAATCAAAATGAATGTGCCGTGACCAATCTCCCTAAGAAGGAATGAAGCTGTATGATTTTACCTGCATTTTCCCCATAATCTCCAATGCTTGCTCGTGAGTCCACACCCATTGTTGCTTCTCTGGTTTCTTACCACTTCCTTGTTGGATAAGATTTCTTCCAATATCTCTTAACCAATCATGCATCCATAGTTTGTTATCTTCCTTAATCTTTATCAAAGATCTTTCCTGGAGGGTGTTAAGAGATTGTTGAGGAAGAAATTTACAGTTTTCCCACATGTAAATCACAATTCTTTTATCAATCCCAATGAAAAAACAAGCAACATCAAGAAATATCTTTCTTTGGTCTTCATTTAAAGCCTTAATGCTGATCATCAATTTCCTTTGAACATCCTCATGAGGAAATTCTTCTAGCTCCTTTAATGTGGCATCCCACTCTTCTATGCCTTTTCCAGATAAAAGAGAACCTACAACCTCAAGGGCTAAAGGAAGACCACAACATATATTAACTGCTCTTTCGGAGTGAAAGATGTATTGTTTTATGGGATAATCTCTTCTGAAGGCATGTTTGCTAAAAAGTTGAAGAGAATGATGAAAATCCATGCCTGTAAGCTCATAAGTCTCATCAACAAGTTGAGGCACATTGAGAATTCCCCGATCTCTAGTTGTAATGATAATATTGCTTCCCCTGCCAAACCACTCGCGCTTCTGCATGAGTGCATCAAGTTGACTTGCTTCGTCAACATCATCCAGCAAAAGAAGCATTTTTTTAGAGCATAACCTTTCTTGGATTGCCTTTTTTCCTTCCATAATATTGTTGATATCAGGCCATCTTTTTTTTAGAATGTTCGATATAAGCTGATTTTGCAAACGGGTAATCTCTGTTTCTCTGATGTTAGAAAGGAAGCAACAATTAGAAAAATCATTAGAAAGTTGATTGTACACTATTTGGGCAAGAGTTGTCTTTCCCATGCCACCGATACCATGGATTCCAACAATCTTCGTTTCATGGTTGTGTGTACGTAACATCCTCATGATTTGATCCACATGATCGTCTACTTCGACTAAGCAATCAGATACTTCCAAGTAGGTGGTTTTCAACTCAGTCAAAACGCTATTGACAACTTCTTTTACAAATTCACCTTTGCCTCTGATAGTATTGGAGAAAAAGCGTCAAGACATTAGGTTTATCTAAATAGGATAATGCATCTCAAAACAACTAGACTGTACATGATATAATTAAATACCTATTTGGCATGCTTTGGAGGTCCCATCCCTTTAGTGCCCCCACCTCACTGAGGGCAGCCTTCCACTTGATGATAGCCTCGTCACCAAAAGAATTCTTGTTTGCATGAGAAACAAAGGCCTTGCCAAAGTGCTCAGTCTGGTTTTTCACCTCGGATGGTGTGACATCATAGAAAATGGGCATGATCTTATGTTTCCTTGTGTTCTTGCTCTCCACCATCTTGACCAACTCCCTAAGGCACCATGTACTGTCTGCATATCCTTTGGAAAAGATTGGTATTGAGATCTTTGACTGCTCAATTGCTTGGAGAAGCTGGCCACCGATCTCTTCCCCAATGCGGATCTCTTCATCATCTTTATAGGCTCGAATTCCAGCGTCAATCATGCTGGTGTGAAGGTAATCAGTAATGTCATTACGAGTATCTGGTCCTCTAAAGCTCAAAAATACTTCGTAATCATATCCTGATAACTTCTCTATTTCCTGATTATTAGAAGAGGTGTTCAACATATTTATTTGTTCTCTGCACCCGGTCTCCTTGTAAGGCTGCATTTGGTACAAAAGACAGAAAATGGTAGCAAATACTGTCAATGCAAAGTATAACCACAAAGGTTTGAGCAAATTCTTTGCAACAAGGATTTCAAATGCTACGCAAAAATGATTACCAAGTGTAGGATGATGAGGTTAATTTCTACTAGAAGCAAATGTTGACATAAGTTTAAAGTCATTACAACAAGGTATGTTGTGGCTGATTTCTATCAGAAGCAAATGTAGAGATGTCCTTCGAGTAATTATAATGAAATCCCATCCACATATGCACATGCTCTTTCATGGCAAAGTTGTAGACCCTGGAGTAACGAAAGGTAGATCTGTAGGAAGGAAATCGAAAAGAATGCTTAATAGTAAGTTGTGGTTCACAAATCACTGTTTTTTTCTTCTGTGTTGTTACTTTAGCTGATCTGTGTGGAAAATTTGTACGGTGATAATGAGTGTCGATCTTATCTATGTAGAGTTTTCCATTTGCGGTTAACGGTTGTTTTAAATTTTAGGTCAATTGTCTTTTGGATAGAGATGCTTCTAATTCTTTACTTACTGCTTGACCGATTAGTTTGTTATGCCATGAGAGATCGTCTTTCGGTAGATTACTCTTTCGCAGCTATCCTAGCCTCTATCTTTAGTTTCATCTATGTATATCTGACAAATTCCAGAAATTCAACACTGAATATAATGTGAAAGTTCCGCAACAAATATGTGTGATATTCAATGAAGGTGTAGCCATTTTTAGTGGAGTGAACTCCACCGATAACCGACCAAAATAAAAAATAAAAAATAAAAAAAGAAATCTACCCATTGCTGCTAAAACATGTCTGAAAATTAGTAGGGTTTTGGTTAAAGCTGTCAATTGCAAAAAACAAAAAAAAAAAAAAGTGCAAAAAATTATAGTGCATCCGCAAGTGAAATCAAGTATCACTTAATTGCTAACGGAAGCGAATTACACCAATCATCAGTGAAGTTTACCCATATTCATATTTTGCAGGACTTTTCTTTTTTTCGCTAACTAAGAGATTGGACCCTGTAGGTTGCCTACAAATAACACTTTACTTTTACAGCAGTACCTAAAAGTCAATAATTAAATCCCTGACTAATATATCCTCTCCTAAAGAAGAGATGTCGCTGCGCCAATTGCCTCTCTAGCAATACCAGACTTTGATGGACTCAATGACGAAAAGCATACATATTCAGCAGCGTGGACATAGCTTGAATAAGCTCAGGAAACATCAGAAAAGATTTGAAAGCATCATTGAAGCTGCAAAACAAATGGAATGCATTGAAGCATGCGAAAGCGTGAAAATAGAGGGGATAAGTCGATCCCTTCTGATTAGCAAAAGCTCTTCCTTTCTCTTCAAAGCATCCAATCAGAACACTAAAAACACTGTCGAAGTTATCAGGTATCGTGGATGTTGATATGTGATGAATATAAAAGCTGTAACTGGTGTACAGAAGAATGTGTGCATCCAAATCAAATGTTGTTCTCTTCTCTCTAATGTTTCTCTCTGATGTACTTAGAGTTTTAAGACCGTTCTTCTCTTTTCTCTAACTTTGCTCTGATAATTCCTTCTTCTTGAATTGCTTATGTACCCCCAACTAATAACAAGAATCGAGCAAAATGAAATTAATTAATACCACTCAAAGTAAATCAAGATGCAATGCATTAGACTACATTACAGACAGCGAGAATTAATCACTAATTACTATAAATATCTTATATTACACTTCATAAAACAATAAACCGATGCAAGCATGGCCAAAAACTGGAGCGAAATTACCAGAAGTAGTGGTGATATTGAAGGACAGAATTTGCCTGTGCGAGCCTGAATAAGATGGAGTCAACAACTAAGAAACAATGACGAAATGGTTCTTGAGTGATGAAATGGCTCGTGAGTGCTGCCTGTACTTATCCTCGTCGCACATCAAATGGAGAAAGAAGAGCAGGAACGTCCCTTATGTGGACCCGACAAGGAAATGTGGGAAATGATACCCCTTTGTGGCTTTCACACGAGAAAATAGTTCTTTTGCCTTTCTTTCTTGCTTTTGTAAATTTCTTATCTTACCTTTAACTGTTGTCTCAATAGGTTTTCTCGTGAGGCATACGCAATCCGTCGTCGCTTGTGGTCCATTCCCCCCACGTTCACGCGCACTCAACCCAAAGAATCAAAACATTCTTTATCGACATGGCTAAGAAAAAGAGTTGAAAGGGAAAGGAAGACGACATGCTTAAATAAAATTACAAAAAATAAAAAAGAAAAAGAAAAAGAAAAAAGGCAGACCCTCAGCAAAAATAAGGGGAGACTCTATAGTTGATTTTTTCCTCTGATTATTCTTGTCTCTTTACTTTTCAATGTATGTAATACTTCAAATTGAACTGGCGACTAGTTAAGCGGCTTTATTCAGATGGTGTGAAAGGTTAAGTAAAGGGATTTCGGAATCTCCACTACAAGAAAGAAAACGGAGAAAGCCGATTCTTATTGGATGTTCCAATAAAAGATGGAAACTCAGAGGAAGTTTGAAACGTCAATCCATTACTAAATACGTACTCGAATCTAAGATCTAGAGATGTTTTCTTGTTATATTTCATCGGTACGTTCATGATGAAGTGCGATTAAGATGCATTGATATATCTTGATGTAATATGATGGAGTGATACATTTTGAAAGGGTGCGAGGGAAATTATCTTATAAGGGAAGTTATATAAATAACTTTTGAAGATAACTGCAATAGTTGGTTGAAAAAATAACATTAAAAAGTACGGTTCTCTCTTCTCTCTTCTCTCTCTATCATCAACAAACAAAGAACAAAAAGGCTTCCATTTTCTACTTTGAGAAGACAATCAGCAGTAACACAATGGAATGTGAATACTTTCCTCGTGACTGTATTCAGACCATTGTGAAGTTGTATTGTCCATCGTTTGCTTGTGATTCAACGTACATTCCTGAGTAATTTGTTTATTGCACTTCGAAGAGGTTAGTCATTTCTTCTGTTGACTCTCTTCCAACATTGGTATCAGAGCCTGTGTTATGATTTTTGCCTTGCTTTTCCATCGAATTTTCTCGCTTGCTATTTGATATGGAGATTGAGGGATTGAACTTCGTATCATCTGGATGTTCATTGCTCTTAAATTGCAACATGAATCGGCAAAAACAAATCGAAGCGAAGGACGGGTTTGGAGGTTGCAGATGATCGTTTTGTTTTGCCATTTTTCATAATATTTTTTAGGCCAAAATCAATTTTTGTGTCACACCCCGAACCCCGGGCACGTGCACATCCCTCGACGATCGGTTAAATTGAGACATTTCCAAGACTCGTCGCCGACCCTTTCATTTTATGCACATGCGGAAGCAAATTTAAAAACTCCAGACAACAATCAAACACAGGGATAGTAAAACATTTGCTAACACCTTTTCACAAAACACACTTTATAAACATATCAGGTTTATATACAAGAGCCTATATCCAAAAAAAAGCTACTAAGCTAATCCTACCCTGGACCCTACGTACTCGGGATCCGGGTCCACTACGACACCATCTAGGATGTCGATGTCTAAAGGATCAACTACCTCTACTCCGGGCCCTTTAGCCTCAGGCCCTGGGTTTGCCATGATATCTTCCAAAATATCGGCATCCGCGACGGGGTTGAGTACCTCCTCATACTCGGTATCGACAGTAGGTCCGTCAAAACCTTCTAGAGGACCCTCCCGAATCCTATTAGGCCCGTTACGAAACCACGTTTTGAAGCGATGAGGTACCAATTGAGGTAGGCCCTCATCAACCCAAATGGTGGTCACTACGAGCTCACGGGTCTAGGTGATCCTGTGGATAGTGAGAAGGGTACACTCGGTCTCCGCCTCCCGTGGCCACCCAAAACGGACATGTCGAACCTCCATCTAAGGACCTGAAAAATTTTAAAGCACGACGAGGTGAGATAAATCACAGCGAGTCTATGTTGGAGAAAACTCCTTTACTATTTTGAAGTTGACAAAACATTTCTAGTAAGTCTAGTTTGAAAACTTTCAGACTTTAGTGTCAAAGGTTGAAGATAGCCAAACTTTAGTTTCAAAAGTCTGCCCTCACTAACAATTTTCCAGACCGAAGAATGAAGACTTATCCAGATGCGTGATTATCTTCAAGAATTCGATTCGTATGGTTTATGGATGACCTTATGGCTGGATATAGCACCTACTTGATTGATTATCTTTATCGGATCAATTCCGATTTAAAGATCTTTTGAAAGGCGAGCAAACTTGGAAAGTTCTACTTATGGAAACCAAAGATCCTGATTGTATGGGCGAACATGATTGATGGGCTTTCATCACATCTCATCTAACAACTCGAGATCACCTTGGTTGATTCTATCCAACGGGTAGATTGAAAGAACTCCTTTGGAAAGTGCCAACGTTCGTGAAGGCACGAAGGAGTATATAAGAAGGACTCGCTAGATGTTTGAGTGAGTGCATGAAAGAAAATTTCAAAGTTTGAACCTTTCTAGTTTCTTGCTGTTTCATTTACTGAGCTCAAAGTTGTAAATAAAAGAGAGAGATTCTTGTGAGACTGTGTGAAAGATCAATAGAGATTCATCACTGAGAAAGTCGAAGATCACAAGTTGTAAAATCTCTTTTAATTCATAGTGGAATCCAGCCAGTGGGTTGTCAGCATGAGAGAGTGGACGTAGGCTTGATCGAAGCCGAACCACTATAAACCTTGTGTTCTAATTTTCTTTCCTTGAATTTCGTACTTTTATTCATAGATTCATATAATTATTTAAAGCTGATTACGTCCTTAGTCTATCATCTTCTAAAGGCAAATTACTTCTGCTAAGTCTTGTGAAAATTTTTATTTACACCTATTCAGCCCCCCTCTAAGTGGTTGCACTAGCCCTTTTAATTGGTATAAGAGCTTGTGTGCTTATTTATTGAAGTGTTTTTACTTCTTAAGCTAAAGATCTATGGCTAGTATTTTGGTTCCAGGATTGGTTGAAGGCCAAAGCAACACCAGACCTCCTTACTTTGATGGGAAGATGTACAATGTATGGAAAAATAAGATGAAAAAAAAATAAGATGAAGGCATTCCTGAGATTAAAAGATCCCCTGGAATGGGATGTGGTAGAAAAATAGATTATTCCCAAAGCTACATCAACCTCAGAAAGAGGAAATGAAGTTGCAGATGCTGGCGAAATGACACAAGCAGAAATAACCAAGAGACAAGCTCTTGATGCTAAAGCTATCTACTCTTTATCTCCTACTGAGTATAACAAAATTTTATCTTGTGAAACCGCAAAAGAAGTGTGGGACAGGTTGCATGTTATCCATGAAGAAACTGATCGAGTTAAAAAAATAAAAATCAATATACTACTCGGATAGTATGAAGCCTTCAAGATGAAGCCAGGAGAATCCATCACTGACATGTTTAGTCGTTTCACGGAAATTGTAAACGGTCTAGCATATCAAAGACAGCCAATCTCAAGACCAATGAATGTCAATAAATTGCTGCGTGAACTCTCCAAAGACTAGAATCACATTAAGACTTCAATCAGAGAAACCCAAAGGATCATGCCTCTTACAGTAGACTAATTAGTTGGCACACTTCAATCATATGAAGTGGAGAAAATCAATGAGGAAGAAGATCCCAAAGGTAAAAGGTCGATTGCCTTAAAATCTAACGATGATTTTGATATTACAGATTTAGAAGACGACTTGGATGATGAAGAGCTAGCACTCATGATAAGGAAGTTTAGGAAGTTGAACAGGAAAGGAAGAAGGTTTAACTAGAAGAAGCAGAGCACTCAAAGATTTCAGAAGAAATCATATGAGGACAATGAACCAACAAAGATGTGATTTGCTTTGAATGCAAGAAAAAAGGGCACATCAGACCCAATTGTTCTCTATTGACGAAAAAAGAAAGAAAAACAGAGAAATTTAAAAAGGCTCTCAAAGCAAAGACATGGAGTGATACAGAATGCGAATAAAGTGATGAAGAATATGCCAACATATGTTTAATGGCAAATTCAGAATCAGACTCATATTTTGAAACAGATTCAGACTCAGACTCACACAAAGAAGTCGAGGTTAGTAATTTAAAAATTCTAGTTAAAGTCTCGAAGTATATAGATGAACTCTGTCTTAGTCTCAAAACATCTCTTAAAATGATTTGCGAGCTGAAGAGGGAGAATTCCAGACAGAAGCAACATGAGACTTCTTGGAAAGAAAAGTTTGAAAATCTCGATAAAAGTTCTATTGATTTGAAAGAAAACACAGACTCTCTTTCGAAGGAAAATGTCTTTTTGAAAGAGGACATTTCTATCACAAACAGGTTTTCAAAAGGTTCTAAGAAGTTGGAAATGATTCTTTAAGTACAAAGACCTTATTTTAACAAATTTGGTATGGGTATGTCAGCTGAAACTATTCCTTTAATTTAATTTCTCATGGTAAAGGAAAGAATCAAACAAAGACCTACAAAAGCATTTTACAAAAATCATTTTCAAAAAGTTTTTGTAAAACCTGTTAGCCAAAGTGCTCTCAAATGTTCAAAGTGTAACAGCTCAGAACATTTCGAGAAATAATGTCCCAAGGTTTGGAGACCTGTTAAGAGGGATTGGGCAAAGACTGTATTTAGTACTAACTCCCCTAGACCCAATAAAATATGGGTACCAAAGAAAGCTTGAGTTCTTTTTGTGATTACAGGTCACTATCAAGAAGAAGATCAAATGGTATTTGGATAGTGGCTGTTCGAGACACATGACAGGAGATTCAAATTGTTTTATAAGGCTTGTTCATATAAATGGAGGAAAAGTTTCTTTTGGTGGAAATAGCAAAGGAAGAATTGTTGGCTGTGGAACTGTGAAGATTGGAAGTCTCACAATCAACAATGTTTCCTTGGTGAAAGGTCTGAATTACAGTCTACTCAAAGATAAGTCAACTATGTGATACCGGATTCAAAATTAATTTTCAAGAAAGCACTTGTTCGGGAACTAGTAAAGATTTTACTCAATCTTTTACTAGAAGAAGACATGTGAATATTTACCTTCTAAATATAAAACCAGAAAGCTCTCAATGTCTAATTTCCATTCAAGATGAAGCAAATCTTTGGCATCGAAAGCTTGGCCATATTAACACGAAGCGGCATTGCCAAGATCTCCTCCAAGAAGCTTGTTCGTGGTCTTCCAAACTTGGCTTATCAAAAATCTGAATTATGCACACCATGTGTTTTGGGAAAATAGGTTAAAAGTTATTTTAATCCTATAAATCAAGTTTCTACTAATCGAGTTTTGCAGCTTCTGCATAAGGACCTCTTTGGACCAACCAGAACTCAAAGCATTGGTGGAAAGAAATACTGCCTAGTAATCGTGGATGATTACTCTCGCTTTACTTGGGTATTCTTCCTGGCAAGTAAGTCTAAAGCATTCTTTTACTTTTCAAAATTTTCCAAGAAGGTTCATAATGAAAGATGATATGCTATTTAAAGCATACGAACAGACCATAGAGGTGAGTTTGAAAATCAAGACTTTGCAAATTTTTGTAATGAATTTGGTTTCCGGCATATTTTCTCTTCTCCATATACTCCAGAACAAAATGGGGTTGTGGAAGGAAATAATCGATCTTTGCAGGAGATGGCAAGAACCCTCTTAATTGAGAGTAATATTTCATCTCATTTTTGGGCTGAAGCAATTTCTACAGCTTGCTATATCATTAGTAGAGTGTTCTTGAGGCCTATTCTAGAGAAAACTCCTTATGAATTATATAAAGGAAAGAAGCCAAATGTTTCTTACTTTCATGTGTTTAGTTGTAAGTGTTTTGTTTTGGAAAATGCAAATGATCGAACTGGTAAGTTTGAAGAAAAATCAGATGAAGGAATTTTTCTTGGGTACTCAATCATAAGCAAAGCATGCAGAATCTTCAACAAGAAAACTCAGTTTGTGGAAGAATCTATGAACGTGAAGTTTCAAGACTCTATGCAGAATCAACTGGACCATACTCAACTTGAAGATTCTGAACCTGCTCTAAATTTTACAAAGTCTACTTCTTCTGAAGTAGTTCAAACTTCTGAAGATCGACAACAGGAAGAACCAAAAGATTCAACTAAAGCAGAAGATTAGTAGACTCTCAGACCAACCAGCAACTGGAAGCATAAGTCAAGTCATCCCAAAGAACTCATCATTAGCAACATTGCTGAAGGAATTCGAACTAGATCCAAAAGGCAAGAAGAGTCTAGTGCCTCGGCACTCATTTCTGAGATTGAACCTAAAAGTATAGAAGAAGCCTTGGTTGATGAAAGCTAGATTGAAGTATGCGAGAAGAGCTCAGACAGTTCAGCATCAACGATGTTTGGGAACTAATTCCTAAGCCTAAAGGCAAGTCCATTATTGGAACTAAATGGGTTTTCAGGAACAAAGTGGACAGGAAAGGACAAGTGATAAGAAACAGAGCAAGACTCGTGGCCAAAGGATATACGCAAGAAGAATGGATAGACTATGATGAGACCGATGTACCCGTAGCGAGATTATAAGCAATTAGATTATTACTTGCTTTTGCTTGCCACAAAAATTTTAGGTTATTGCATATGGATGTAAAAAGTGCATTCCTAAATGGATTTATCCAAGAAGAAGTCTATGTGGAACAACCACCTGGTTTTGAAGATCCAAGAAAGCAAGACTTAGTCTACAGACTGAAAAATGCCCTATATGGATTGAAGCAAGCACCTCGAGCCCAGTATGAAAGGTTAAGTAAATTCCTAACTCAAAATGGTTTTGTTAAAGGTAAGGTAGATACTACCTTGTTCATTAAAAGAGAATGTAAAGATTTTCTACTTGTTCAAATTTATGTTCATAATATTATCTTTAGATTACCTAATGAAAATCTATGCAAGAAGTTTTCTAGATGCATGCAGGATGAATTCGAGATGAGTATGATGGGTGAGTTAACTTTCTTTTTGGGATTACAAGTTAAACAATCAAAGGAATGTATTTTCATTCATCAAGAGAAGTATGCGAAAGATCTCATCAAGAAGTTTGGATTGGAGAACTGCAAAAAGACAGAGACACCAATGTCAAGTCCTTCGAAACTGAATAAAGATGAAGGAGGAAAGAATGTAGACTAGAAGCTATACAAGAGCATTATTGGTTCGCTTCTTTATCTTACTGCATCTAGACCTAACATTTTGTTTAGTGTTTGTATTTGTGCTAGATTTCAATCAAATCCCAAAGAATCTCACTTAAGTGCTGCAAAGCGCATCATCAAATACGTTGCAACGACCCCAAAGCTAGGTCTATGGTATTCCAAATAACGAGACTTTACTCTCATTGGATATTCAGATGCAGATTTAGCAGGTTGTAGGGTTGATAGAAAAAGTACTTCCGGTACATGTCAATTGCTGGGCAACAAGCTGGTATCATGGTTTTTAAGAAAACAGAGTACCGTAGCTCTTTTAATAGCTGAAGCAAAATATGTGGCTCTTGGAAGCTGTTGTTCTCAAATTTTGTGGATAAGGCAACAGCTTAGAGATTGTGGAATTGAAGAGTCGTGCACAAAGATCAAATGTGACAACACCAGTGTCATCAATCTCACAAAGAATGCAATTCTTCATTCAAGAGCAAAGCATATAGAGATTCGACATCATTTTATTAGAGATCATGTTCAGAATGAAGAAGTTATGATCAAGTTCATTGACTCAAATAATCAGTTGGTGGACATATTCACAAAGCCATTGGAGAAAAATTTATTTGAGTCTATTCGCACCAGACTGAACATCATATCTCTTACTAGGTAAAGTCTGAAGGTGTTCAGACTCAGAATGTCCAGATACAACATCTGTAAGTTAATGCTTTCTAAATGAGTGTGATTTTATTTTAGGATGAAATGTTGAGAAGGTACGTTGATTTTTGAATCACTACTTGCCTATTTTAATTTTAGAAATTATTCTTTTTGAATTTTTGAATTTATGGCAGTTTTTCCTTTTCGAAAACGGCAATTTTTCTTGAAAAGGAAGTTTTTCATTTTTGAAAAAGACAGTTTTCATTTTTTCCTTTGTGACATTTCGTATACCCCGTTTCACCCGCTTTATGTACCGTCAAAATTCCTCTTCTCCATTTATGCTTACTCACACCCTAGAACAGAGAGATCCGACTTTCTCTCATTTTCTCTCGAGTTTGATCCAAAAAGCTTTCACATTTTTCAACGAGCGAGTTCAAGAAATCTTCCAAGACTGTGACATTGTCTTTCCAAAGGAAATCTTCTAGAATTGCAAGCTGGGGACCACAGCACATGCAAGAGGGTTCTACCCACTTCGATTTAAGCGAAGGAGAAGATTCTACTCAAAGCAACAACAACAACAACATTCTCAACAACGTCATTCCTCACAACAAGCGACACAAGATCCTCCACAAATAGAAGAATAGATCATTGAAGATGTTGAACCTGTAAGAACGCAAAAACCCCAATTATTGTTTAGACTCTACTCTAACTTAAAGATGGGTGGTTCTGCAATGACTTTGATCGATGAGTTTTTGCGATCAAATGGTTACAAGAACGAAACTTTCTTCTTGAATACCATGGAAAGGTTAGGCATTGTGCCTAAAGGTTTTACAGTAATGACTTTTGCCAACTTTCCAAGTGATCTGCATGTCGGTGGTTTTAATCAGCATGAAGGGAAGGATAATGATGAGAGGATGTATACGCATTTTCAGCCTAGGATGGGTATTGCTGCAACTATTCGTGGAGAGGGAACAAATTTATTCCGTTCCAAGGACCATAGGAAAACTTATTCGAAACTGCTGAAGAGAGGGGTTATGCACCCTAGAAGTGTGGACTTTGATTTTCTTGATTCTTTGAAAGTGAAACCGAGGGAGAAGTTTGCACTCCTTCAACTTGAACGCTTTTGCTCAGAAACCACTGTTGCCTACCCTGAACTAACTACTTATTTCTATTTAAATCTGTCTTTTATAGATGCGAATAGATTTTCTTTTACAGTTAGGGACGAAGAATTTGTGGTTGATGTGGGTATTTTGGCTGATGTGATTGGCGTGGAAAGACGGAGTTTCCAACCAATCAATGTGTCTGTTGGTCACGAACCTTGGCTCTTGTTCGGGACAAAATTGCCGAGGGCAGGATTTCTTATTCTAGAATGACTACTTCTAATATTTTGTTGCACAAGATTGTGATCATCTGCCTCAGACCCAAATCCACTTCAAAGACTGATGTCTCTCACTTTGAAGCTAAGTTGATGTATGCAATCAACATTGGGTATAAGTTCTCACTGCCTCACACTATCCTCATGCACTTGTATAGGACAGTTGTGAAGGACAAGGGGCAACTACCTTATTCTGCGCTGGTCTCTCAACTATTTCAACACTTTCAAATTCAGTTTCCTGCATCTCTCTGTGTTTGAACCATTGCTCCAATAATGATTGGACTAAAAATGGTTTAAAAAATGCAACTGAAGGAGCTGAATAAGGAATTGGAGCGAATGAAGGAGAAGTCCCCTGTCAAGGCAAAACCAGACTCTATAGCAAAGAAGAGAAAAAGCAAGGAGCCCATGAGCGCACCGATCAAGAAGAGGAGAGCCCTTATCTTGCAAGACGAAGAAGATGAGGATGATAACATTCTCTCCACCTTAAGAAATTTGCGAAGTTTTGTTAGCTTTAAGGAGCTAGAAGATAGAGAGAACTAAGATAGAGAAGAGATAGAGAAGAAAGAAGACAGAGGAAGAAGAAAGAGGAAGAGAAGAAGAGGGAGAAGAGGGTCAAGATGACTCTTTTGAGCCAACATTAGCTGTATCCTTGTCAGATGACTTGGAAAAGACAAGGAGTGAAACTGCAGGAGAAGAAAGAGAAAAACATCACTTGGATGCTGAAGTAGAGCAATAATAGGAAGAGGAATTCTTTTCTCCACCTAAAGGCATAGAAACAGGGGGAGCTGCTGAGAAAAGAGGTACTTCTTCACCTATCTTTACTAGTGATGTTAATAGATCTCCAGCAGATCCAGAGGATGTCTATATCTCTCAATACCCTGAAGCTCATGTTGAGGCATCTACTCCTAGTCCTGGTGATCAAACTACTGATGTTCCCTCACATCTCAATACTCCTGGAATTGATTCGACTGAACCTAGTGCTACAACAGAACCAACAGCAGACTTTCAAAGGTTGCTGGAAATCCTTTTGGGTGTGAAGGCTCAACAATATGGAATGGAGTGTGAGATCAAGCATCTCCGCACAGCTTTCCAGTCCACTTCAGATTCTCTACATGAACAGATACAAGCCTTGAAACATCAAGTGCAAGAAACTGCAAAGGGTGAAGATATTGAGCAGCTGAAGGAGACTCTGAGGAAGCTAGAGGAGACTGTCAAGTCAATAGGGGATTTCCAGATCATTCGCATCCCCAAACAGCTCTGATTTTATCCAAACTTTTTCAAATCTTTCTTCACTTTTTGCTGTTGACAAAAAGGGGGAGAATATTTGCATATTTTATTGGTACTTTTGTGTTGGTTGTTGGTTTTTGGTTGTTGGCTTTGACCTTGGTACTTTAACTTACTTTTGATTGTTGTTTTGGATTGTGGTTTGGAACTTTTTGAAGCTTGCAGCAACTTAGTTTGTGATACGGCTTTTGGTTGGATAGTTATTTGTCTTATTCAGGACTAACATATTTTCTGTGGTTGCAGAATCGATGCTATCCAAGTCCTAATTAACATATTTTTATAAGATTTCATGTATTGCTTAAAGTGTTGTTTTGCAGGTCAAAAGTTTCCAAATCTGCAGGAAAGTTTTGTCACCATAAAAAAGGGGGAGATTGTTGGAGAAAACTCTTTTACTGTTTTGAAATTGACAAAATATTTCCAGTAAGTCTAGTTTGAAGACTTTCAGACTTTAGTGTCAAAGGTTGAAGACAGCCGACTTTAGTTTCAAAAGTCTGCCCTCACTGATAGTTTTCCAGACCGAAGAATGAAAACTTATCCAGATGCGGGATTATCTTCAAGAATTCGATTCGTATGGTTTATGGATGACTTAATGGCTGGATATAGCACCTACTTGATTGATTATCTTTATCGGATCAATTCCAATTCAAAGATCTTTTGAAAGGCGAGCAAACTTGGAAAGTTCTACTTATGGAAATCAAAGATCCTGATTGTATGGGCGAACAGGATTGACGGGCTTTCATCACATCTCATCTAACAACTCGAGATCACCTTGGTTGATTCTATCTAATAGATAAATTGGAAGAACTCCTTTGGAAAGTGCCAACGGTCGTGAAGGCATGAAGAAGTATATAAGAAGGACTCGCTAGTTGTTCGAGTGAGTGCGTGAAAGAAAAATTTCAAAGTCTGAACCTTTCTAGTTTCTTGCTATTTCATCTACTGAGCTCAAAGTTGTAAATAAAAGAGAGAAATTCTTGTGAGACTGTGTGAAAGATCAGTAGAGATTCATCACTGAGAAAGTCGAAGATCAGTTATAAAATCTATTTTAATTCATAGTGGAATCCAGCCAGTGGATTGTCAGCATGGGAGAGTGAACGTAGGCTTGATCTAAGCCGAACCACTATAAACCTCGTGTTCTAATTTTCTTTCCTTGAATTCCTTACTTTTATTCATAGATTCATATAATTATTTAAAGCTGATTACGTCCTTAGTCTATCATCTTCTAAAGGCAAATTACTTATGCTAAGTCTTGCGAAAATTTTTATTTACACCTATTCACCCCCCTCTAGGTGGTTGCACTAGCCCTTTCAGTCTACACGCTAAACCCCGATTAAGACGAGAATTTACCTAGAGGCGGCCTAAACATGCACCATATAGGAATTACCTTACCTCAGCACCTCCCTACACGTTTGTACATCTCATATATCATATGCATACAGCAAACATATTCAATAACCGGAACACCTCATATCATTTATCAAATATTCACAAGATCCCGATTATAAGGCCAAACCATTATGACACGTCCTATTCTGTGCCATACAATTTTGTCCCATAATCAGGCGTGGCTATCTCACTCACTCAAGTGTGTTCCAATTATTTACGATCCAACGACCACGGTCAACTCATCAATCGGCGGTCATCCTGTCACGCCCCGAACCTCGAGCACGCGCACATCCCACTATGGTCGATAGAAAAGCGACTTCCCAGGACACGTCGCCGACCCATTCATTTTAATTACACATGCGGAAGCGGATAAATAATCCCCAGACAAAACTCAATTGGGATAGAAAAGCAAGATCACATTTTCAAAACCAACCACATACTTTTTATACATATCAAACCAGTTCGATTACAGGGACTAGTCTATTAACAAAAGATCTATAGAAGATCAGTCCTCAAAATTTAAACTGTCCTAAGACCAGCTAGATAGGTCCATTCGCCGCTCTTCGGTCGGGATCGGCGAAGTCAAAATCCTCTCGCCGACCTTCACCGGTCTACTAAAAAGCTCGGAGGATCCGCCATCTAGGGACCTGAAATATTTTCCCCAAACCGGGATGAGACAATGTCTCACGAGTCCTACCCCTAAAACTCGATTAGGAAAAAATAAGCCCCTGTGGTGCTCTAGCCACACAAAGTGGATGGAGGACTTACCTCGCCTCGCCCCTTCCCCGCACGTCAGTACAATTCATATTCAAACAATGCTCGCACAAGCTGAAACTACCGACACACCCATCGGTCTATCAATTCAATCAATCCAATTGATATCATACGATCCACACATCTATCAATTCATACCATCTATTAAACCATACCATCTATTCATCCATCAATACAATCACGGCTCACACAAGCTGAAATGGATGCAATGCTCTCACAAGCTGATATATGGATCGTTGCTCTCACAAGCTGATAAACGATCATTGCTCTCACAAGCTGATATATAGATAGATAGCTCACCAAAGCTGTAACTGATATAGTAGCTCACCAAAGCTGTAACTGATATAATAGCTCTCCAAAGCTGTATATATATATGTATATAATAATTGCTCGCCCAAGCCGATACATATATATAAACAAATGCTCGCCAAAGCTGATCATTCAATAATAAACCATAGAACTGGATATTCAATCCAATAACAACCAACGATTCAAACTAGTCATACAAAGCAATTACGATGCTAAAAGCCAACACCGGGTATTTTCAAGTTAAATACCACAACTTCATCAATATCACTCAATTCCACACTTTTGGAATTATTAACCATAATCATCGATCACTCAATTTCTCAATTTAAACATACAATTAGCACAAACCGACCGCACCTTTCGCGATCAAAGACGAAATTCTAACGACCGCCATCCCAAAATTTTCGAAATTATTAAATAATTAAATTTAATTCCGAAAATTAAATAATTAAATATTATATTATAATAATATAATTTAATAAAATAATATTTATAAATTGAAATAATTAATTAATTAAAAATAATTAATTAGGGCTTAAACAATATTACACTAATTTAATCATACAATTAGCCCTAATTAAACACCCATTAAACTAATCATACAACTAATCTAATTTACATTAAAATAAACTAATCTAACCACCTAAACCTAATTAGACTAATCTAAACACCCCTTAAGCATGATTAACTTGCTAAGCGAGGTTTAGAGGATAAACTCACCGGTTTTGCGCGCCGGTGAGTTCACGGCGACCACGACGCCAAGGGGATCGATAAACCCCAAAGCGGCGACACCAACGGAGGCCGGGAAGGGCTTGAAAACAGGCCACGAAGTCTCCAAAACCTTGCTGCCTTCGCTTCGATTTGGGCTGAACCGCAGAGAAGAAACCAAAGAACTTCAACGGCGAAAACGGGCCGATCGGAGCTCCGGCGAGCGGGTGGTTAACAACCGGCGGCTCCCGGGGGTCAAGGAAATCTTATTGGAGGTTGGGATGGGCAAAGAAAGGGTCGGAATGGGGCGAAACAGCAAGAAAACGCGAAACAGGCGGAACAAGGCGAGTCCAGCGGTTCGGCGGGCCGTTCCTTCGCGCCCAATTTCGGGAGGATACAGGGATCCTTTCGAGGTACCGTCAAGTCCTCCTGAACGTTTTGGATGTGCTCTTCACGATGGTGGGTGGAGTGTTGGCTGATTCGACCGGGAAGATCACTTTCAACTCATGTTTTCACCAAAGGGTCAGCTGGAGCAGAAACTGGAACGCGGGGAAAACAGAGGAGAAAAACGACGGGCTTGGCTGGTCCCGGTGGGTGTGCGACGGTCTTAGGCTGCCATGCTCGGTTTTCTCTGGTTTTGCTGAGCTCTCAAGCTTCTTCAATAATGGAGAAAGCCACACTTTGGGGGAGAAGAAGGCTGCTGAAGAAGGGGGTCTCCTTGGGCTCTCTAGGGCTCAACACTTGTAATTCTCTCATTGGCTTTGCCCCCACCATGACATCACATGACCTCAGCCACTCTCTCTCCTCAAGCTTCCTCCACAAGCTTGCCAATGGGTGCAAATGTCCCTCTCCCCATGACATACGAATTTTGTAACTTTGTACATCAAATTCATTCAATTTCATTCAATTCCTCAACCAATCTCTTCAATTCAATTCAATTGAAGTCTAAAAAATTCAGCCATGTGTCCACACTTGAATCCACATTTTTCCATGCCCATGAATCCATCTTGGATGCCAAAAGTACGCTCAAGAACGGTCTTCCAACTTTCCCGATCCAATTCCGTCAATTCTTGATTTTTCGCCGAAAAACTCGATTTGTAGACAAATCTTCGGAAGATGAGCTGACATTCCTAAAATGATTTGTGACATAACAGAACTTCCAATTTCTATAATTGAGTTCAATTTCTCGGTTAATTTCAATCTGGCGCGATATGAGCGCGTTCTAATCTACCGGGTAGCTTTTAGGAATTTTCAGTGCAATTGACCTGTGGTTGATTATTTTCAAGCCACAAAGTGCATCTTCGACACATTAGCAACTCTCGGTTGTCGTAGAAATCTCAAGGTTTCAAATACGAACACGGGGTACCAAAACAACGAGAGAAATCGGTCTAGTGCCGATCAACAAGAATTGTGCAATTAGGTGGAATCACCCACAATGAATTACATGGTTCTGTTGAATCGACCTATCTCCGGTCTCTAATCGATCTGTGCCGTAATTACCCTTGCAGATTAGTACGGTCGAGCAGTCGTTTCCCGGTCGAATTCTCAAGTCTATTGCGTTTAAATTCCTTAACGGCTTCACCTGATAGACTAGTTATCTCGTGAGTGGCCAACTCAGAGAAGAAAGCTATAGACGCGAAGATGAAATGCCCGACTTATTAAATTGAAACCAGAATTGGAAAATCGGGATGTCACACATCCAGCATAACCGGGTGTCGTCCCGCTTCATCATGCACGGCAATGTCTACATTTAGACAGCATTCCCGAAGAAGCATCAGCCCAGCCTCCATTGCGATCGGCATCTGTTATCAAGGGTATCTAAACTTAATCAGGCATCGTCCCACGTGAACACATCAGGACGGGTTCCGATAATGACCACACGCACATCCATGCTCGGCCAAAAACATCGTGCTTTGCACTCAAATACTTCCATTTCAAATAATGAACTTGGCCAATTTTTTTTATATTAAAAATACTCGGTAAAATAATTGTGCGTGGTCACATGGTCAAATGGATCCACAAATCATGATACACTCCCATTTGAAAATTTCAAAATTTTATATAGTACCTAAAACATTTTTGGCGTCAAAACCCAACACCCGCTATTTTTCTAATTAAATACCATAAAATCATATTTTTGCAATAATAATAAAAAATCATCACCAAGCACTCAATTGCATAATTTAGCAATCAATTTCACAAATGAACTCAACCATCACGATCAGCGTAAAATTTCACTAACCGGTTGTCCCGATATAATTTACGATAATTATAATTAATTAAATAAATTGCAATTAATTAAATCAATTGTAAATTATTTAAACTAAATCACTTAATTAATCTAATTAACCTAACCAAACTAACCTAATTGAACTAACTAAACTAATCTAGCTAGGCTAACTAATTAATCTAATATAATTAATTAATATTCTTTACCTTTACCAAAAAAATAAAATAAAATAACTTAACTAACCACCTAACTAACTAGTTAGCCTAACTAAATAACCCAACTAACTAAGTTACTCTAACTAAATTACACTAATCTTAATTAAGGCTAACTAATCCCCCTAATCATTAATTAAGCCTAAACTGATCCGACTAAGTGAAATTAACTTCCTAATCTAAGACTAGGGCATCAACTCACCGGATTAGCGAAGCAACGGGTTCATGGCGATGGTGGCGCGACGACGGTGAGATCCCGTGTCTATAGTGACTCCAATGGAGAGCCGAAATGGGCTGAAATCGGCCAATCAAGCCCACGGCTAGAGCTGCTGGTTCAATTCTGGACGAGGTTGGTCTTGAGACTGCTCGGGGCTTGGCTCGACTGGACACGGCTAGTAAGCGTAGCTGGAGTGGTGGGACGGTGCTGGTGGGGCTAGCAATCGGCTTGGACGCGGTTGGACGCTGGCACGAGCGGCTGCAGGCTGAGGCGACGAGGCCGACGGCCTTATCACGGGGTTAGGACAGCAGCTGGGCTCGGTTGGTAGCTGGAGTTGGTCGGGTTGTTGGCGGGAGGAGGCTGCAGCGATGGTGGACTGATGTTCTAGATGAGACGGCAGTAGCAAAGACAGAGAAGAAATGGAGGAAGGAAGAAGAAGAAGAGCTAAGGGAGAAGAAGAAAGCATAAGGTGTTCTGCAAGGGGTGCTGGTCGCACAACAAGGAGGGAGAAGAGAGGGGGACAAGGGGCCATGCAGATCCACCAAGCAACCAATGGACAACCATGCACAAATATCTTGCACTTGAGTGGTTTGGCCTCCAAAGTCTTCTACCCTTGAAGTCAAGGCAGCCTCCAATGGCTGATTTTCCCTCTTTTCTTCACCATTTAACTTCATTTTGATGGCCATAAACCCCTCCAAGGCAGCCTATACGAATTTCTTCTCGTTTTCCTTCAATTCCTCACCAAATCAAGTTATTTTGGCAGCCTAAAAATCTCATGCAATAGCTCCTACGAATTCCCTAAATTTTGCCAAATTTGATTTTTCCGCAAATTTCCCAGCTCAATGGAATTTCTTCAAAAGATGAGACGATGTCCTAAAAATAAATCGTGACACCCTCGAACATTCGATTCCCGAAATCGAATTCAATTTCGTGGTTAAAATCGACCTGACGCGATTTTAGCGCCACTCGAACTACCGGGTAGATCCACGTTTGTGCATCTCTGACTCGTCGGCAACTCTCAGTAATCATAAAAATCTCAAGGTTTCAATTACGGGTACCGAGTACATAATTGACAAAAATCGAGTTAATGCCATTCGACGCAAATTTTGCAATCAGGTGGAATCACCCACAATTTAATTACGCCATTCCATCGAATCAACCTCTATCCAATTACTAATTGATTATAACGGTACCATATCGACCCTTGCCAATTATCACAGTCGATCAGTCAATTTCTAATCAAATTCTCAAGTCTATCACATTTATATCGCTTAACGACTTCACCTAATAGATTAGTTATCTCGTAAGTGATGAGCTTAGAGAAAAAAGACCATAGGTGCGTCGATGAAAAGCCCAGTTCATTTTTTCGAGACAAGGTCGAAAATTTAAGATGTCACATTTTGAATATACGGGGTGAAAGATCTCGTCAAGATGATCAAAACGGGGGGATGGCACGCCATCGGACAACGCTAGATGCACCCACATGTGTTGCCAAAAGTTGTGGTCTGTGAGCGCCACACGCTCCACGCACCAGGACTGCCTAGGGCATGCCCAGCGCATGAGGTCCATGTGTGTGTCAACCGTACAACGACAATGACGTTAGCAAACCGTCAGTAAATGACCCAGTGACATCATCGATAACGTCACTGTACTGACCGATGACCTGACCCGAGAACTGACTTGGTTGACCGGTCGAGCGGTTGGACCGGTTGGATTAGGTTGACTGATCATCGATTAGACTGGTTTGACCAACAAACCAGCCGCAAGACGTATTGGCTCGCTAGCGCGTGTGCCACATGCACTACGCACAAAGGTGGCGTGTGTTGGTGCATGTGAGGTTCGATCGACGATTAGGTGATATTGTTTGGTTTGCATGGATGTGCTCTATATTGTGGTATAGTTATTTTATATGTTTGAGGCTTTTAGAGGTATAAAAATGCATATGAAACCCTAAATACGCATATTTTTTGGATATAAGTGCATTGATTATTTCTTCTAACCTATTTTTCTCTATGGTTTTGGAAATACAGAAGCTAGCCTACATGAAAATGACCACACATAAGTTGCATAGAGCTTGGTTCGATGATAGCGTCTATATGGTTTAATGTACTAGCAATTTCTTGATTCCGAGCAAGCTCGAATAATAGCTGGAGATCCTTGATCTTTTTTTTTTTTTTTTTTTTACTATGTTTTGAATTCCGCTTTCGATTGTAATTGCTCCATGATTGTTTTGTATGTTGGTTCACATCATGCTATGTCATTGCATATATAAATAGAAAATTTGATAATTACATGAGGTCCTGTAATTATTTTTTTTAGTGGAAATTCATAGGTTGGTAGAATTTGAAGGAGCTCTCACTTAGAAATTAAAATTTGCACAAATTAAACTAGCTAAAGATAGTGGAAAATAGTACACATAAGCTGATTGGGAACATAGTGAGCTTTCATTTCTATGTCTTTTGTTGAATTATCATTAATTTAGTCTATCTTTGCTGCAAGTTAAATATGTGTGTTATTGTGGAAAATATGTTAGTATTGACGTTGCGTTTATTATTTCAATGTGTTGATTATGGTTTTGGCACCTAAGACCATTGTGGCTCACCATAATGAGGGTGTGAAGATGAACAATAACAATTATAATATTTGGCATCGAAATGTTCAGTAAATCTTTGAGGAGTAAGAGGTTTTGGAAATCTTCAACCACATCATGGATGAACCTGAGCATGGAACTTCAGCTCAACACCGAAGAGATCAAGAAGCTTATCAAGCTTGGAAAAAGAAAAGTAACATTGCTCATATCACATTACTGAGTTGTATGTAAGATGATATCATGTGTGAGTTTGAAAATTATGATAAAACTCAAACAATCTAGGCTACCTTGAAAATAAGTTTGGAGGTACGTCTGTCACTAAGTTGAGGAGGCTCATCATCAAGTTTGACACATACCGAAAGCGCTCAAGTTTAACAATGAAGCAGTATCTTTGAGAGATGTTAAATACGATACATCATTCGAAGTCAGCAAATCACACTCTTACTAATGAACAACAATTCCGGACAGTTGTAAGGTCTTTTCCTAACAATTGGGAGCATATGAAAATCAACATTATGCACAACAAGAATAATGTCACTTTTGACGATATAATGCGTTATTTGGAATTAGAGGTTACGAGATCCTTTACCCATGCTTATGTTATTGAATCAAGTTTGCTCAAAGTTTTGGGCTTCAAGTGTAAGGGGAACCATAAATTTAACAACAAATGGAAGCAAACTGATTAGGCACCTAGGAGAGCTAAGACCTTATGACGCAAGAATCGTGGTGAGAAGAAGGACAAGATCAAGAAAAGAGCCATAATTGTAGCGAGCTAGGTCAATTCGCTCATGAGTGCACTAAGCCGAAAAAGGTACCCCACTACTCTATTACTTTAAGTAATGGTTTTATTTTTAACACTGTAATACTTGTTGAATCTGATCCTTTGTGGACTGTAAACTCGGAAACAATAGACCACGTAACTAGAGACCCAAGAGCATTTGTAGAGTATCATTGGATATAGCCTGGAAGAAGATGGATATATGCTAGAAATAACTCAAGAGTTGAAGTGAAGGATATTGGCACATGCAAATTAATTTTACATGGTGGTCTAAACCTCTTCCTATATGATATCCTCTATGCTCTAGATATTCAATGGAACTTGGTCTCCATAGTTGTTCTTTTAAGTTTAGGTTATGTATTGAATTTCCATGGTGATTATGTTGACATTTTATTTGGAATAGTTTATTATGGTTCTAGTCATGTATTAAATGGTTTTATGGTGTTAGATATTGATTATGACGTGTATAATGTTAATGTTGATGGTTGTTTTTCTTTAGTCGCATCTTCTAATAATGTGGAGATTGATGTAAGTACTTGACATGCTAGACTAGGTCACATTGGATTATAAAGATTGAAACAATTAGTAGGAGAAGACCTTTTAGAGTTACTTGCTAATGTTGATTTCCCCGTATGTGAACAATATCTAGCGGGAAAAGCAATTAAAAAATCATTTTGTAAAAGAACCAGAGCCAAACTTCTATTACAACTCATACATTCTGACATTTGTGGTCCATTGAATGTGAGAGCGAGGTATGGAGCCTCATATTTCATCACTTTTATAGATGACTTCACGCATTTTGGTTATGTTTTTACGATCTCCCATAAGTTCGAAGCATTGGATTGTTTTACACGATATATAGCTTTGGTAGAGAATCAGTTGAACAAAACAATAAACATATTGAGAACCGATCATGGACGTGAGTACCTATCTAAGTAATTCAAGGCTTTTTGTAATGAAAAGGGAATTGCAAGACAATTGATTATTCCTAGCACTCTGAAATAAAATGAGATTGTTCGGAGGAGGAATAGAATCATATTGGAAATTGTTAGATCTATGATGGTGCAGACAAATCTACTTGTCTTATATTGGGGAGATGCATTATTGAATGCTGTCTGTATACTTAATCGTGTGCCCTCTAAGTCAATCACTTCCACCTCTTATGAATTATGAACTAGTAGGAAACCAAACTTAAGTAACTTAAGACCATGAGGGTGTGCATCATGATTCTTCCTATAAATATGATAAATTAAGCCTTAAAGGGAAGAAATGTATATTTATTAGATATTTTGAACACTCCAAAAGGTACTTGTCCATAGGTGAACAAGTTGATGGAAGTATGACTGAAATGGAGTTACGAGATGTCACGTTCTTGAAGAACAATTTTCCTAATAGAGGTGAGATTGACAATGACTTCCAATTATATGAGATGGAAGATCTTGATAACATATCCACTAATATTATTGAGGGAAATGAAGATTTACCTCAACATACAATGTCACACCTCGATCCCCCGAGGTTGTGCTCATCCCTTCCCCCGAGGTTGTGCTCATCCCTCTGCGGTCGATTAAATAGCGACGTCCCAGGACGCATCACTGACCCATTCCTTTAAATGCACATGTGGAAGCATATAAATAATCCCCAGACAACAATTCAATGGGATGGAAAAGTAGGGTCACGATTTTATTTCCAAACCAACATTCACAACACACTTATATATATACATATATAACAAGCCAAGTCATATATACAATACACGTCGTTCTATTTATAAAGTCTACAAAATAGGGGGGTTTGCAAACTACGGCTACTCATCCTCCTCTTCATCCTCATCCGGATCCCAGTTGGAGCCTTTAGTTGAGTACACGGGAGACTCAGGTTCTGACAGGTCCGGGTCCCGATCCACCACCGAACCATCCGGAGGGTCTGCAGTGCCTTTTCCAAAAGCAACCTTCATCACATACAGAGGTATCTCAAATTCCGGTATAGGGCCCTCTCTCATTCCAGTACGATCATGGCAATACCATGCTCTGTATTGATGGGCACCTTTTTAGGTAGACCCGCATCAACCTAGATTATGGACTTCACTAGTTCGTACTCTAACCCATTAGGGTGCCCATGAATTGGAATATAGTACTTTTGTTCCGTGATTTTCTTCGGTTGTCCAAAATGCTCGGGAGGAGCTGCCATCTAGGGACCTGAAATGTTATCCCACAATGGGGTGAGACGACGTCTCAACGAGTTCACCCCCTAAGACCCGACTAGGAAGAAAATACGCCTTAAGGGCTGCTTAAGCACAAACACGAGTCAGAGGACTTACCTCGGCCTCGATTCCTTCCTGCAAGTCGATACAGTTCAAATAACCATCCAATCACTCACTTCACAAATCAATTCATTCCCTCAGATCGAATCATCGATCGATCGACTCAGTCGATTCCATGTCATCGAGACTATTCCCAGTCATCTTAAACAATACTATATATAAAGTTCGATCATAATCAGGACTGCGCACTCTAAGCTTATAATAGATAGTATAGCTCACCAGAAGCTGCCAGATATACTGATATAGTAGACTATATATGCTCCCCAGAAGCTATCGGATAAACTGATATAGTATACTAAATATGCTCGTCAAAAGCTGCCAGATACATTGATATAGTATACTAAATATGCTCGCCACAAGTTGCTAGATAGTATACTAAATAAGCTCGCCAGAAGCTGCCAGGTATACTGATATAATATACTAAATATGCTCGTCATTTTTATCATACTCGATAAAAATACTCGTGTGTGGGTACACGGTCGGCCTTAGCCAAAATATAATATTTTCTCACTTGAAAATCTCACTAATTTCAACGGTCCATAAATTCACTTTTGGAGTTTTATATCGACGCCCGGTGATTTTCTAATTAATTACTGAAATTAATTAATTTTGGGATAAATACCCATAATCACCAATCGCATTCAATTTGCATAAATTAGAACTCAATTAAATAAACAGATCACATCATTGCAATCAACACGAAAGTCCGATCACCGGCTATCCCGGTCTAATTTCCAAAAATAATTAATTAATTAAATAATTACGAAAAATAATTAATAAATGCCAAAAATAGCAACTTAGGCCCGTAAAGCCTAATTAAAAGCCAAGATGAGCCAAAAAAATTTTTGAAGCACTCTAGATAAATACTAGAGCTTGTCTAGGCCCTAATTACACTAAACTAACCAACTAACATGCATCAATAATTAACTAATTCACTAATCCATTCTAACAAACCACCTAATCCTAACTTAGTCTAAACTAATCCACCCTTAAACGTCATTAACTTACTAAGCAAGGATTAATGAGTCAAACTCACTTGTTTAAAGATCCGCTTGGATCAAATCGACGGCGAGACGGAGAAGGTCAAGAAACTCCAAAGCGGGACCACCTTTCGAGGTCCGGAAGGCCACATAAACAAGCCAAACAATGGCTGAGATACCCACTACTGTCTGGTTCTATGGTTGGGCCGAAGGAGGAGGAAACGATGGCTGGCTGAAAGAGCATATGGCGAGACAGGAGCGGCGGAGCTTCAGTGGACCAGGCGGGTGGCTCCGAGCTTTAATGGCGGTCGAAGACGGCTAAACGGGCTCTAGCACGACTTGAGGCAGTGAGCAGGGATGGGGATGAGGGCGTACGAACGCATGGACAGGCAGAATCGGCATAGCTTGCTTGAGACCTTTGGGCGAGTGCAGACGCGCGACAGCAGCGGGGGCAGGAGGAGAGGCTAGTAGGTTTTCTGGGCTCTTGAGGAGTTCAAGCAGCTGGAAATGGGGGAGGAGCCAACGGAATGGAGGGAAGGAGGGGGAAAAACCGGTTGGATAGGGGGGACCACCTTGGTCTTCTACCTCATCTTCTTGTCCCCTAACTTGGTCCCACCAAGCAGCTGGCCTCCACAGCTGTTTTTCCAGTAACCATGCTCTCTTCTAGAAACTTGAAGTGGTCCATAAGTTGTGTGCATAGGGGGCATACGAATTTCACACATTTTCCTTCAAATTGAACTTCAATCCCTCTTTGAATAAACTCAATTGGCCCTAAAAAATTCAACCATCAAACCCTCAATCAAATTGGCATTTTTTCCTCACCAATAAGTCCCATTTGCATCATAATTTCGCGATAAAATACGGTCCTCTGAATTTTCTGGACAAAAACGATCCTACCTCGACTTTTTCCCAAAAAATCTCGGTTTGCAGAAAAATCTTCGGAGACTGAGTCGAGGTTCCTAAAATTACTTGTGACATGACAGAACTTTCAATTTTTGAAATCGGATTCAAATTCACGGTTAATTTCAATTCGGCTCGATTTTAGTGTGACCTATGCCGCCGGATAGCTTTCAAATATTTTTAAGGCAAATGACTCGTGGTCGATTTTCTTCGAGCCACAATGAACCTCTTCGACACATTGGTGACTCGGTTGTCGTGAAAATCTCGATGATTCAAATACGGACATAGGGTTCCAAAACGAGATTTTTGGCGGAAAAGCAAAGTAAGACCATTTTTGTTCGGGTTAGTCAGAGGGCCGTTTTTTATTGAATCTTTGGGATGCAAGTTGGATGATTTGACGGGGAAAAGTCATAAGAAGGTCAAGGACACATGGACTGATTTATTTGAGCTTCAATTGATTGGAATTGAATGAGAATTGATTGAATTGAATGTACAAATGTCCAAAATTCGTAACTCCCTTGGCACACAACATTTTGGACACTTAGACAAGCTTGTTGAGGAAGCTTGAGGAGAGAGAAAGGGCTTATGTCATGTGATGTCATGTGGGGGCAAAGCAAATGAAAAAAATGACAAGTGTTGAAGCTAGAAGAGCTCTTGGGGACCCTTTTGTTTCTACAGCTCTTCTTCCGCCATAATCTAAGGCTTTCTCCATTGTTGAGAGAGTGGAGAAGCTTGAGAGAATGAGCAGCAAGCCAGCCAAGCAAGCCAGTAGCCCGTCCGACCTCTCCATTGCCGTCGCTCGTCGGTGGAAGCCAGCTGCTACCGTCACGCCCTCCAGTTCGTCCAGCAGCTGCTCCGCCTGTGTCTGCTCATACAGGCCATTGTTTAGCCACGCCTGGCCACCGTCAGAGCCAGCAAAGTCGCCGAAACCACTACGTACACCGCCTGAAGCCGCTGCTGTCCCTCCTCCACCATTTCCAGCAAGCCAAGGTCTTCGAACAACTTTTCTCCAGCAAGATCAATAGCTGAAGATAGCAAGAGGTTCCAAACTTCGAGGCCATTTTGGGTGTCTTCCCAGCCTCCGTTGGTGTCGCCACTTCGAGGATTATCGACTGCCTTGGCGTCGTGGTCGCCGTGGACTCACCGGCTCGCAAAACCAATGAGTTTACCTTCTAATCCTTGCTTAGCGAGTTAATTACGCTTAAGGGGTGTTTAGATTAGTCTAAGTAGGTTTAGATGGTTAGATTAGATTATTTTAATGTTAATTAGATTAGATGTATGATTAGTTTAGTGGATGTTTAATTATGGCTAATTGTATGTTTAAATTAGTGTAATCTTGTTTAAGCCCTAATTAATTTTTTAATTAATTAATTATTTCGAATTTGTCAATATTATTTTATTCAATTATATTAATATAATTTAATATCTAATTATTTAATTTTCGGAATTAAATTTAATTATTTAATACTTTCGAAAATTTTACCGGGATGGCCGGTCGTTAGAATTTCGCACTGGTCGCAACAGTGCGGTTAGTTTGTGCTAATCGTATGTGTAATTAAGAAATTGAGTGGAAATGATGATTATGGATAATAATTCCAAAGTGTGGAATTGAGTGAAATTGGAGAAGTTTTGGTATTTAACTTGAAAATACCCGATGTCGGCTTTTGGCACCGTAATTGGTTAGTAGGACTAGTTTGAATCGATTGATTGATTGGATTGAGGAATGAGCAGGGTTAATGTGGAATTGATAGCTTTGGCGAGCATTTGTTTATTTATAATACAGCTTGAGCGAGCTATTATCTATCTATAGCTTGAGCGAGCTACCATCTATATATTACAGCTTTGGAGAGCATGTGTCGTGTTAACGACTGGTTTGATAGACGGTATTGAATGATAGATAGTAATAGTTGTTAGTTAGTACGTATTGAAATGGAAAGATAGATAGTATGATTGAATTGAATCGTTGAGAATGATTTGATTGGTTGAATTATGAAATGTACTTACGTGTAGGAAGGGACTGAGACAAGGTAAGTCCTCTATCCTCTTTGTGTGGCTGGAGCACCCTGGGGCATATTGTCTTTCTAATCGAGTCTTATGGGGTAGAACTCGCTGAGACATTGTCTCACCCCATTGTGGGACAATATTTTCAAGTCCCTAGATGGCAAATCCTCCAGAGCTTTTTGGTAGACCAGTGAGGGTCGCTGAGAGGATTTTTGACTTTGCTGATCCCGGAAGTCATTGGGTCTATGAGCTAGTAATGACTACTATCTAGGTTGATGAGAACCTACCTAGTAGGGTTCCTCATTGATTCAGAGCGTTGTACCGCTACAGACCCGATGGATTCCTAGATGGCCCTCTCAGGTGTTTTGATATTCCCCCTGGTATCATAGATGCTGCTCTAGGTGAGAGCGCCGTTGATCCTCCAGATGGATTGGTGGAGGACCCGACACCCCGGTGCTTGTGGAGACTGAAGAGCTGGCGAATGGATCTGACTAGCTGGTCTTAGGACAGCTTAGTTTTTTAGGATTGATCTTCTATAAATCTTTTGTTAATAGCCTAGTCCTGTAAATGAACCGGTATGATGTGTATAAAAGTGTGTTGTGTGGTTTTGAAAATGTGATCCTGCTTTTCTATCCCAATTGAGTTTTGTTTGGGGATTATTTATTCGCTTCCGCATGTGTAAATACTTGAAAGGGTCATCGACGTGTCTTGGGAAGTCGCATTTCTATTGACTGAAGTGGGATGTACGCGTGCTCGAGGTTCGGGGCGTGACATTGGTTCCTAAGACAGCTTGCAAACTTTTCCAAAATGCAGCTGTAAACCTTGGGTCTCGATTTGAAGTTATCGTCACCGGCACTCCATGCAAACGAACTACCTGACGCACGTACAACTCTACATGTCTATCTAAACTAAGGTCCTTTCGTACTGCAATGAAGTGAGCCGACTTTGTTAGTTTGTCGACCACTACCCAAATGGAATCATTACCTCTTTGACTCCTCGGTAGGCCGGTCATGAAATCCATCGTGATGTGCTCCCATTTCCACTCTGGGATCTCGAGAGGTTGCAGAAGTCCTCCTGGCTTGCAATGCTGAGCCTTCACTTGTTGACACGTCAAACATTTGGCGACATGCTTGGCAATATCCGCCTTCATACCAGACCACCAATAGTGTTGACGTAGATTTTGATACATCTTGGTACTACTCGGATGAATGCTATAACTGCTACGATGTGCTTCTAACAAGCTATCCTTTCTAAGCTCTACATCGTCAGGTACAACCAATCGTCCTTGGAACCTTAGTGTTCCGTCCTAAAAACTCTGAAAGTCAGCTTTCCTTTTGTCGGTGTCCTCTTGTAGAATCTTTTGAACATCCGGGTCTCTCGGTGAAGTAACTTGATTCGATCTAGACATTCGGCTCAATTCTGAAGGTGGCCATAAGATTTGAAAGGTGGCCTACCTCAAATTTGAACACCGAATCTTGAGCTCTCTCAATTAGATTCCACTCCTTAACCAGCATATGAGTGACTGAACACTTTCGACTCAAAGCGTCAGCAACCTTATTCGTCTTTCCGGGGTGATACAGAATATCACAGTCGTAGTCCTTCAGCAGTTCCATCCAACGGTGCTGTCTCATATTCAACTCATTTTGAGAGAATAGATACTTGAGACTTTGATGATTGGTGAAGATTTGGAATCTTTCTCCGCACAAATAGTGTCTCCAAATCTTCAGGGTGAAAATAATTGCCACGAGTTCTAAGTCATGCATCAGGTAATTCTGTTCATGAGGCCTTAATTGACGGGAGGCATATGCAACAACCCTGCCAACACACAACCCAATCCTCTGAATGACGCATCACTATAAATCTCAAATCCTCCAAGACCAGATGGAATGGTCAGCACAGGTGCGATAGTCAACTTTTGCTTCAGCTCCTGAAAATTACACTCAGACTTGTCTGTCCACACAAAATTTTCTTCTTTCTTCAAGAGTCTTGTCTATGGCGATGCTAAAGCTAAAAATCCTTCCACGAACCTTCGGTAATAACCTTCCAAACCCAGAAAACTTCTGATCTCTATCACTGGAGTCGGTCTTGGCCAGTTAATCACTGCTTCAATCTTGCTCGGGTCCATAGAGATTCCTTCGCCTGAAATCACGTGACCTAGGAAAGCAACACGAGTCAACCAAAACTCGCACTTGTTGAACTTGGCGTACAACTGATGGACTCCCAAAGTTTGCAGTACTAATCTCAGATGACTCTCATGCTCTTCATCACTTCTCGAATACACCAGAATATCATCGATGAACATGATCACAAACTAATCTAAATATTCCTTGAACACTTGGTTCATCAGATCCATGAAGGCAGCTGGAGCATTCGTCAACCCGAACGGCATCACTGTGAACTTATAATGACGATATCAAGTATGAAATTCTGACTTTCTAATGATATCATGTCCTCAAGTTGATCTTCGAAAATATCGACGCTCCTTACAACTAATCAAACAAGTCATCGATCCTTGGTAGTGAATACTTGTTATTGATCGTCACTTGATTGAGTTGATGATAGTTGATGCACAGGCACAACGAACCATCTTTCTTCCTTTATGAACAAAATTGGTGCTCCCCAAGGTGATGCACTAGGACGCATGAATCCATAATCCAATAATTCCTGCATATGCACCTTTAGTTCCTTCAACTCAGATAACGCCATTTGGTAAGGAGCCTTAGAGATTGGCTCTGTCCCAGGTGCTAGTTCAATCATGAACTTGATCTCTCTCTCTGGCAGTAACCTTGGCAATTCCTTCGGAAAAACATCTCGAAATTCTTGTACCACAGCGATGTCTTCCATCTTCAACTCCTCAACTGTCGTATCCACGACAATTGCCAAGTAACCTTAACAACCCTTGTCTAACAAATGGGTTGCCTCTAGCAATGAGATCAAAGTAATCGAGGGTCCTCCTCAATTCCCGACAAACTCGAAGCTCTCACCCTCTAGCGGGTCAAATTGAATCACTTTATGATAACAGTCAATCTTAGCTCGTTGCTTGGTGAGCCAATCTCCGCCAATTATCAAATTAAAATTATACATGGCTAGGACTAATAAGTCTATTTTCCCCTCTCGCTCACCAATCACTAACTTGCAACCAGAACAACCCAAAGCAGCTAACACCTTATCCTTCAACGGTGTAGATATGCTAACTGCCGACTCCAATAATACAGGACTTAATCCTATCAGCTTAACATACTACTTGGCAATAAAAGAATGAGTTGCTCCTAGGTCGAATAAAGCGTAAGCAGGATGGTCATTCAACGAAACCATACTTGTAATCTTGTCA
The DNA here is from genome assembly GCA_014182565.1 of Eucalyptus marginata. Taxonomy (NCBI): domain Eukaryota; kingdom Viridiplantae; phylum Streptophyta; class Magnoliopsida; order Myrtales; family Myrtaceae; genus Eucalyptus; species Eucalyptus marginata. Next base: position 41,735,765 of record CM024589.1, on the reverse strand, counting down.
GGCGCAGCCTCTGCCTGACCTTGAGTGATGGCATACACCATTCCTTGGACTGGGAGTCTAAGTTGTCCTCATTGCGGTGCATTCTGAGGTGCGTACCCTCTGATCTATCCCCTTTGTGGCGGCGATGGCAACTGCGGTTGTCCTCTTGGTCGCCTAGGACAATCTCTGGCTTTGTGATCCTATTGGCCACACTTGAGACAAGCACCCGTCCTTCGAGGGCACGGGGGTGTACCATGTCGTCTTCCGCAAAAGCGACACAGGCTATTCTGACCAGGCCCTATCTTCCCAATTCCACCCTTCCTGTTTTGCGGAAGGTGAAACCTTCCTCTAGTCATGGGCCTCTTCCCATGTCGAATCCCTTCCCTACTCGATCCAAACCGCGGTCCAAATGCGGCGGCTCTCTCATTTTGATCTCTCTCGATCATTTGGACCTTCTCGTACAGGTAATTGTAATTTCTCGGATTCAGCAAAATCAGTGGACTCCTCAACTCCAGCCTGAGTGCGTCTCTGAATCTCCTAACTCGGTCCGATGGATTCTTAACCAATTCAGGAGCATATTGCGATAGTTCAGCGAACTTCGCCTCATATTGATCTACAGCCATAGAGCCTTGGCGAAGGTGCTAGAACTCTGCCATCTTCATCTCTCTAGCAGTCTCAGAAAAGTATTTATTGTTGAAGGCTTCAACAAAGGCGTTCCACTCCGGGGGTACACCTTCAGAGAATATCATTCCTTGAGTGGTCCTCCACCACGTACTCGCGACTCCCTACAGTTGGTAGGTGGCAAAGACTACCTTCTCATTCTCATTGCACATCAATAGTGCAAAGGTCTTCTCCAATCCTTGAATCCATAAAGCTGTGGCCTCGGGGTCTCCTGCCTTAGAAAACATCGGTGGATTCAATTTCAAAAACTGTTCCACCAGTTTATGAATCGGTCTTCCAGCGACCACAATCCCTAGCGGAACCTCAGTGGGTGCGGCAGCAGGTGCAGCAGTAGCAACAGCATTAGCAGCGGCAGGAGCGACAGCAGCAACAACATTGGCGGCGCGTAGCTACGGCTGTAACGGTAGCGGTAAAGGCGACTACTTGGTTCTAGGCCTGCTGCCCCATGATCTCTCTCATCACATCCAGAGCTTACGTGATCACGATTGTTCCTAGATCACCTAGGGCTGCGACTCCAGCACCAATGAGAAGTGGTGCTACTTCACTGGCGCTAACCTATGTTGGCGCCTTACCCCTGCCTCCTCGAGTACCGACCCTGGTCGGCGTCCTACCCCGAGTCGCAGGTCTGACCGTTCTCTTACTAGGAGTCCTCTACTCCTGATCACTCATAATGTAGTTTGCCTACAAAACCTGTTCCCAATTCTAAGCAGAATTAGAAGGCCATTCCTACAACTATCACAGACATGCACCAGCATGAATTAAAGGCCATTCCTACTACTATCCCATAAACCATCTCACCGTATCACTCCAATCCTAAACCATGCTCTAATACCACTAAACAAGGATGTCATGCCCCGATCCTCGAGTGCGTGCCCATCCTGGCTTGGTCGATTAAATAGCGACGTCCCAAGCATCGCGACCCATTCATTTTAATGCACATGCAGAAGCAAATAATAATCCCCTGACAATCACACAATGAGATAGGAAAGTAGGGCCATAATTTTTCAAACCAACAACCCAACCACACTCTTATATATACATAGCAAACCAAGTTGTATATATTACAATCCAAACTACGAAAGTTAGGTCCTACACAAAACTAGTTCAGAAAACAAGGTCTGCAAACCGAGGTGGGGTCTCTGGTCAACTACGGGTTCTCGTCCTCCCCGTCATCTCCTTCCACACTCCAGCTGGAGCCTACAGCAGAATACACCGAAGAATTTGGATCTTCAAGGTTAGGATCCACTAGGTCCACCACTGAACCTCCTTTAGGGTCTGCAGTGCCCTTCCCAAACACAACCTCCAGCACATACAGAGGTATCTCTGATTGCAGTATGGGGCCCTCTCTCAGTCCGTTACGATCCTGGTGATACCATGATCTATACTAATAGGGCACCTTCTTAGGTAATCCTGCATCAACCCAAATGATGGACTTCACCAGCTCGTACTTTAACCCATTAGGGTGCCCCTGAATTGGAATGTAGTTCCTCTGTTCGGTCATCTTCTTGGGTTGCCCAAAATGCTTGGGAGAAGTTGCCATCTATGGACCTGAAACGTTATCCCACAACGGGGTGAGACGACGTCTCAGCAAGTTCAACCCCCTAAGACCCAACTAGGAAGAAAATACGCTCTAAGGGTTACCTAGGCACAATCACAAATCAGAGGACTTACCTTAGCCTCGATTTTCTTCCTGCAAGTCAATACAATTTATAATTCATCGAATCACATCAACAAACTAATTCATCACACCGGATTGAATCATCAATCAATCGACTCAGTCAATTCCATGTCATCACAACCATTCTCCGGTCATCTCAATCAATACTATCTATAAGTCTTACCATAGTCTAGAATTGCTCACTCTAAGCTGAAATATAGATAGTATAGCTTGCCAGAAGCTGTCAGATCCACTAATCCGGTATATTAAATATGCTCACTAGAAGCTATCAAATCCACTGATCTGCTATACTAATTATGCTCACCAGAAGCTGCTAGATCCACTGATCTGCTATACTAATTATGCTCACTTGAAGCTGCCAGATTCACTGATCTGCTATACTAATTTTACTCACCAGAAGCTGCCAGATCCACTGATCTGCTATACTAATTTTTCTCACCAGAAGTTGCCAGATCCACTGATCTGCTATACTAATTATGTCTCCAATTTTTATCATACCCGATAAAAATAATTATGTGTGAGTACACGGTCGACCTTAGCCAAAATACAAAATTCTGCCACTTGAAAATCCAACGAATTTATATGGTTCCCCAAAATATTTTTGGCATTGTAAACCGACGCTCGGTTATTTTCTAATTAGTTACTGAAATTAAATGAATTTTGAGATAATTACCCACAATCACCAATCGCACTCAAATTGCACCCAATATCAGTCAATTAAATAAACAGATCACACCACTGCAATCGGCATAAAATTCCGGTCACCGGCTATTCCGGTGTAATTTTCAAAAAATAGATAATTAATTAAATAATTACGGAAAATAATTAATAAATACCAATAAATAGAACTTAAGCCTGTAAAGCCTAATTAAAAGCCGAGACGAGCCCAGAAAATTTCTGAACTACTCTAGATAAATACTAGGGTTTGTCTAGGTCCTAAATGCACTAAACTATCCGCCTAACATGCATCGATAATTAATGATCAGTGGTGAGAGTTGTATTTCTGAACAAGTGGAAGAAGATCTTCCAATGTTATGGCATCAAAGATTGGGTCATATCGATGAGAAAGGGCCTATGACCCTTACCTTAAAGAAGATGGTGGATGCAATACCAAGTTGTTCTACCATTTTGGATTTTGTGAATGTTGTCTACATGGGATACAAAATCGGGTATCTTTGAATCTATAAGAGGGAGAGCTAAAGGAATTCTAGATCTAATCCACAGCAATGTCTTCGGTCCTACACCTATACCATCATTTGAAAAATCAAGGTATTATTATTATTATTATTTTTTATACGATGATCATTCCAAATATGTGTGGATATATTTCTTGCAAAGGAAAGATGATGTGTTTAAGAAATTTCCCCAGTTCAAAACTTTGGTGGAAAATTAGTTTGATAGAAAAATTAAAGTTTTGCAGACTGACAACAGATTCTGTTCAGTGAAATTTAATCATTTACGTGTGACCAATGGCGTTGTAAGTCAAAAAATGACACCCTATTCACCTCAGCAAATGAGGTGGCGGAGAGGCTTCATTGGTCTCTCATGGAGAAAGTAAGGAGTATACTAAGTGGTGTAGGCTTAGCATCTAAAATAAGGAGTATATTAAGTGGTAATGGCTGTAACATCCTCGATTTCGACCTTTCCTTTTGGTCCCAACTAGGAGGCTAAGTTAGATAGGTCTTAGGTTAGTCAAACCTTCCTAGAAAATAAGTGTGAACAAGTATGAACAAGTGTAAACAAATGCGAACAAGTGTGAACAAGTGTAAACAAATGTGAACATATTAAATAAAGTGAGGAGAAAGATATCCCTATGGCCTAGACCATTAATATCCTAGGATCTAAGTGTGAATGATAGACTTTGAAACCTACAAAGGAGAAGCCACATGCAAAGAGAGAGAGAGAGGAGAAGGCCAAGACAAGTCCAACTTTGGACCAAGACAAGTCTACCTTACCTCTTTTGGACATTAACCAATAAATAACCGAGACAAGTGCCCAAGCTAGTAGGATGAGATAAGATTGTACGGTCATGGATGAACCTTGATTCAAGGCCAAGTGTCAACACTCCTCTTTTCAACTAGAATTTGCCTCATTTAATTTTCGAAATTTCTGGACCTTTGTTGTTTGCCAATTTTACAGAGCTTTTTATGTTACGAATTTGGAGAATATTTCTGCATGAAAGTTACTCAAAACATCTTTATCTATAACATGTTTAAATTTCATATTTTTTTGAGGTGAAATGGCTGGGACGAAGGCCCAATCAATTACCGTATAAAACCTGTCCAGTATAGTGAAATGGTAATCAAGTTGCTTTCTCGAATTTTTATAAACTATTTTCTTTCGAATTTGGACATGCTTCCTTCACAAAAGTTTTAAATGGCATCCATATATAAAACATATTAAAATTTCAAATATTTTTGTGAAGATTTGAATTTCAAAATGAGTCTCTCTATCTGACCGTTGAATCTGCTCGATGGATGAATTTTTGGGTTGTGTTCAACGAATTGCTGCTCTTTCCACCGAACGAATTTACCTTGGATTCCTTCATGAAAAATGTTTTCTGAGGTCTTCTTTACAACATATTAAAATTATGTAATTTTTCGAGTCCGTTTGATAAGGTAATGGTACTGATTTCCAAAGTTGCTCAAAACTGTTTTTGCCTTAGAATGGGAGAACCACACGCCCAACTTGAAGGGGAAGGAAGCTGCATGCCTAAGTAGAGGAAGAAGCCAATCTAGAGTCTTCTTGGCTTGAAGATAAGAATGTATTAAATGTTTTTGGAAGCTAGCTAATTAATGAGCTTAATGAGTCACATGCTCATGTGGTGGACTTGGAGAACAAGTTATCTAAAGTCCAAGTTTCTTGATGACCAAATCTTACGTAAATCTTAGGGTGTGATAACCCTAAAATGTAGCCTTGATGAACAAGGCAAAAACCAACCAATTAGAAGAAGACATTAAGCATTAAAGGGGCTTATGTGTCCCTTAGACGCCATAGGCAATAATGAGCCAGTGAGCCTTGGAGGATAAGTAAATAGGTGAACCAATCATAAGCCAACACCAAAGGAGCTAGGCGCCAACTCGAGAAGAGAGGAAGGCCAACTCATCATTTAGGCATCATCATGAGTTTGCAATAAAAATATAAGAGGAAGAGGCCTATAAATAGGATGAGCCATCCTCACATTTTAAGCATTTGGCCTTTCTCTCTTTTCCTCTCCCTTCTTCCCTTCTCTTTCACGCCCTTCTCTTCCAAGCCGCCCTACATGCCAACCGACCACCAAAGTAGCATCTTGGAGCTAGGTCCAAAAAGTAGTAAGTAGACTTCCCTAACTCTTCGATAGGGCGATGTGCTACGCATATCGAGTTTAGGATCATGTCATTGTTTACTTGTGTTGGCTTTGTATTGTTACGCTTGTTGTGTTTCTATTGCTTGTTGTTGCATTAAGTAAGTTCATGATCCCGCATGGGTATCGAGCATACCCGGATATCGAGGAGAGGTCTCGGTGACTATGGACAATGCTAAAGCCTGAGCGAATGGTTCCAAGTCAAGGTCACGAGCCCGAATCGCATCCGGCATGAGTTTGATTTAATAAAACACAAGAGTCGTTCATTAGTTCACCTTGCATGGCACGCCTTCGGGCCCTTCATTCAGCTAAAAGTTTAAACATAACATGAATCGATTAATGCTTGAAATGCAAGGACTCACAATGAACTTATATGCGGACGCTGGGGGATGCTGGGTCGTTGCATGGGGTAAAGCCCCGGATGCTATCCCAATATTGAGATCATGGACCATGCCGGTCTGGGTGAGGTCGATGCCTGGGGGTCACCCTGGATGCCATCCTGATAATGTGATCGGGACGATGACAATTGCCAAAGGGGGGACCGATGCCTGATTGTTACTGGAAGAGTCGATTAAGTTCGACTAATATGATACGGAAAAGGAAAAAAAATGAAAGTCCACATGTGGTCCATGATTGATACATGTGTGATGTTTGCAAAAGCTGGGTTTGTTTGATATGTATTGTTAAGTCCTTGCATCAATTTGAGCATATATTTGAATTGGGTCACTTAGTGCTTGAACGAGTTTCATGAGATGCAAGCATCCCTTTTTATGACCGAAATGATAATAAGCCACGGGTCTTTAGAAAGCTTGTTCATATGCACTAACTCATTGTCTTTGATTCTTGAAAGTACATAGACAGTTGACAGCCTCCCATATGCATAAGCAAGGCAATGCACGAACCTTGCTATTGATTTGCCATCGACAAGTGGGTGGTGACCTTGTATCTAATGATCGACGGCGAGATGTCCTCCTATAAGAGAATTAGGGATTTCTACTTACTGAGTCATCGACTCACCCTTGTTGTTCTCACCATTTTAGGTGTGTGATGGGTGAACCGGGTCCAAGAAGGGAATGAATCTAGCATGGGGGTTGCTTTTGGGAGCAGCTTGGTAGAGGAGCTAGGCTACCCTAGCCCTTTTGATTGACTATATAAGCAAATGAAAAATAAGTAGCCTAGGACAAAGATGGACATGTAATCAAAACAGCTTTTGATATGTGAATATGTGTATGAATATATGTTGCTTTTATTTGCTTGGCTTGTATGTGTCTTGCCCGGCTTCCACGTTTGTTTGTACGGGGATTGTTTATAATCACTTCCGCATGTGCTTAACTAAAGATAAAAGACTTCCGGGATGTTCGACATTGCCTGGGGCATCGATGCTAACCCATCGGGTCATGCTTTCGTGCTAGAGGTGGGACGGGGGTGTGACAATGGCTACTGCAAGTTATATGAAGGATAGGTCCCCCACGTTAGCTTCGAAGGATTACACATTGTTTGAGGCATTATGCGAGAAGAAGCCACACATATCACATGTTAAAGTGTTTGGTTGTGAAGCGTATGTGTATGTGCCAAAAAAAAAAAAAAAAGAGGAATAAGCTTGAGAGCAAGCCATAGAAATGCATATTCATCGAGTACAAGGATGGTCCTAAAGGGTATAAGCTGTGGAATCCTAATACTAAACATATCATTTATAATAGAGATGTAGTGTTTAGAGTGTGGCATCCGAGAATTTCGATGACCCTCGAATATACAACTATCCGTGATTGATCGATGGAAGTGTCGTCAGACTGAGTTACTAACACTATCTAGGAACATCGTTTTGTTACCATCATCGGACCGTTATGCCTCATTTAGTAATGGTCCGATTGTCGAATAAACTATATTCTTGTCGAAATTCCTTTACTTAAGGTCATTGGTGAGACCAACCTCATAAGCATTTTTGCCGACCTCAAAAAAAAAAAAAAAAATTGGCGATATGTCGCAGATTGACGAAATTGTTATCGAGCTTCGTTGTTGGCACCGGTGTTGGACCCCATTGTATCATCATCATCATTGGCACCACATTCAACCCCACTGATTCATGTACATTTTTTATGGCACTACACAACTATACCACCTAAGTGTATATGAAACGAGAGGGGAATTTGGACTTTGATCAATTGATTTCTTAGAGAGCCGAAGGAATGAAATTCGGCCATGCATAAGGAACATGCATGCCCGCTCGGAGAGGAGAGATCGTCCACATCCAATGCCGTCCAAGTTTTTCCCCATTTAGTCGACACATTAGTCAACCATGAAGAGGAAACATTGATTGAAGCAGGGCCAACGATGGCCACATTGTTTCGATGTGGGGCTGCCAACGAAGACCAAGAAACCTCCAGCTGAAGACACGCCTCCCCCATCTGCCTTCTTCTCGTGCAGCCACCGCAACCTGCATGCAAGTAATTAGTTTAATTAGTAATTAGATGGAGCAAAGTGCTCGTGAGATTGAGCGAGTGATAGAGAGAACGAGCAAGAGGGTGAACGGTGAGAGGAAAGGAGGAGGTCGCCCTCTGCTGTGCATGCATGCTACTGCCGCCGACGCCGCTCACAATTCCGGTTTTCGAGCCGTGTTCTTGACTGCGAGTTTCCCGAGTTCTCGCCGTCGACACTGTCGGATTTAAGGCAAGTAAAAGTCTACTAACCTATGTAATGCAAGGCTGTTATTGTCTGAGGTAGTGCAAGTAGACTTGAGAAATGTCTGAATTGGATGCTGAATGCTGGATTATGTGATTGCAATAGATTGGAACTAAAGAGTTGAGGAAATGCTTTGGATATCTCCATGCATTTTGATTTTGTTGAATTATGATTGAAAGAACAATCTGTGGTGAACTCTTGGAAGTGAAATAGTCGTGGTATAGGCGCGGGATCCTACTGAATCCGTGCTGTACAAGATAGGTCGTATGTAACTCAGCAATTTTGTAGATTTTTTTTAGATAGTTCTAGGGTGATTTTGGTTCCGATTTCTTCATGAAAGTTGTGAGGAATTGTTTAAACTAAGTCATATGTTTTTGGTCAGATTTTTCGAAATCAATACAGAGGCATAAGTTTCTTTTAATGCGAGGTGCTTTCTGCCGAAATATATATTCTGTCAAAGGAAGAAATTTGGGGCTGAGTTGTGCGATTTGTTGCGATTTATACATGACCAATTTGGCTTAGTGTTCTTCATTAAACTCTTTCCTTTATATCTTGTTTATAGCATACTAAGATTTTAGAATTTTCTGAGTTCGTTTACGGGTTATTCCAAAATTATTACTAAAACTGTGCATTCTGATTTTTGGGTTGTTTTTATTCCGAATTTGCTCAATGTATCTCAAAGGTGAATGCAACTTGGTTTATTATCTGATTTGATGGTTTTGGCATCCAGCATATTATACAACACTGAGATTTCGATGAAAACTCATGGGATTTCTGAAGTCTTTGTATTGAAAATGTTTTTATTGAAATAATATGAGATGATACTGCTGCAGTTGGACCCTCGAGTCAACGATGCCCCGGGAGTCAGGATGCCCATAAGGATCGTAGGGGTCGATGCCTTTGGATGCCTGGGGTCCGCAGAGCCTTAGAGGTACCCCGGGAGTGTCGGGATGCTCGGTTGTATGTCGGTACGTAAATCCGAAGGTTAGGGGTAACCATTTTCATGGCGCGCCCTAGAGATTCCTTGTGATGCCAAGTGGGGTGCGAGATGCCTAAGAGGTGTGACGTAACACGCTTTGGATGCCCGGTGATTGAAAACCGGAGGCTTTCACGATGCCAGGTTAAGTGTGAATGCCCGGAGCGACGCAAACACTAGTCCTCCGGGAGAAAAATCTTTTTGAATATTAAAATTGATGGTTCTGCTAAGTGATGCCTGTTTATAGGACAAAAATTGTGTGGCACAGTATGAGACGTTACATAACAGTTTAGTCCTATAAACGGGGGCCCATGTGTGTGAAACGACGTGTTTTGGTTTTGAAACTGCATTCACTATTACTTTGAAAAGTTCTACTGGTTTGATGCATACTCATTCCTTTGAATATATGTCCCGTCTATTTTGCATGAAATTGGATAGTGATGGTTCTGCACGATATAGTTTAGTGGATCTTTCACTGCTGGGTGGTTGTACTCACCCCTTTTTGGGGACTAACATTTCAGACTAGACATGATGCCTATGCTACCCGTACCTCCCGGCACATTTTATGGAGTCCTGATCGACCTGCAATGGGAACGGTCAGAACATCATCACCCTGAAATTCGAGGGCTGGTATTTGTACAGGTGAGAGTGATCATGGTGTTTGATATTGGTCCTCCCACCGGCCCTGTACTTCAGGAGTACATCACCGTTTTCGTCCACCGAGATGGACGCACGCTGGGGCCCCTGCCACCGCCACCAGCAGATGGACCGGACGAATGGGTGTGACCGCGAGCCAGGGACATCAGAGGAAGGAAATTTTGGACGCCGACACTGATAGATGGACATTATGTTTATGACTGTTGGAAACATCGATTATCTTTTTGAAATATAGCCGAGTATAGAAAACTTCAGCATTTTGATGTACCGATAATCAATTGTCCATCTAGTTTATGTAAATAAAAGTGTCTGGCCTTTACATATAAAAGTGTTTTAGTTGGTGTGCATCGTTTGTAACTATGGAAAGAAAGATGTTGGATACGCTTCCGCCATATTTTGCGTAGGGACCAATGAAAAAGAACATAGACCCCCAGACCTCATGGACCTACCGAAATTCTATGGTATCAGAGTAATAGACTATCATATCAAGAGAAAAGGTAGTGATTTGTGGTGACCCTAACGGATTGGGGGCAGTCAGGGGGTGCCACATAGAGAATCTACGACAACTCATATTATTCCACAATATCCTGAAATACTACATACAATTGAGTTAGATGTTGATTTGAACAAAAAGACGAAGCTTATATAAGCTGGAACAGAAAATTCAGATTCTAAAGTTGATGAGCCTGATGGACTAGATGATATAGTAGATTTTGAAACTAAATTTGTAGATGAAGCACCACCTGAACAGATCTTAAGAAGGTCCACACGACTGAGATGACCACCTGAGAGGTATAACATATTTGCCAATAGTAAAAATTGTGCTCTGACTATTACAAGTGATGATCCAAGTACTGTCAAGGAAGCAAGAAGTGCGGAGGATGTCAAATAGTGGGAGAAAGCCATGCAAGATGGGATGGACTCACTAGATAAAAACATAATGTGGAGTTTGGTAAAACTACTCGCAGATCAAAAGGCAATAAGTTGGAAGTGGGTGTTTACTAAAAAGATATCTGCAGATGAAGAGATAGAATGATATAAAGCTCATTTGGTTGCAAAATGGATTCTCACAAATAGAGGGAGTTGATTACGGTGAGATTTTTTCTCCTATTGCAAAATTAAATTCCATAAGATTTGTCTTATATGTAGTAGCTACATACATTTTGAAGGTAGAGCAGCTTGCTGTGAAAACTATTGGAGAAACATCTCTAAGTGATTTTGATGATGTCCGAACTATTCTTCGAATAATGTTTACTATGATGTATGCATATGTTTTTGATAGAAAGGACTACACTATATCCATGGTGTGATCTAGTGGATAAAAGTATGCAACAAGTCCAGAAAACGGGTTTTGCGTAAACAGTATCAGTAGACCTAAAGATCAACTCAAAATGATGTTTATATTGCAACTGCAAATATCAGGTCATCAGTGCTGTAACAACCAGAAACATTTGGTGAAGTTCGGCGTATCAGCAAACTAGCTATTGTGGCTAAGGATTCGCACAACAATAGAATCTAGTTGAAACCCGTAATCGAGAAGTCAGGTTGTTTGACACTATCGGAGATTGTAGTGACGGGATAGCAACGGATGTTGTTTTTAGGTAGAGTGCAAATGTTCAAGAGAAAAAGAGTGTATGGGCAATTCTATTATTGGGCAACAGCTCAATGGTAACTTCAACAGCTCCTTACTCCTCTAATTCCCTTCCAACGGATAGATTGGAGATAGAAAAGGGAAGACCTAAGAAGCCAAAAAAGAGGGAGAGAACAGCATTATTTAAAGATTTCCATTCAATTGCGTTCCAAGGGATACGCTCTCGTCCAAGTGTTTCACTAAATTTTGTATTCATGATGTTTGAGTAATTGTACTCTAAGTTAAGTGTGCAAGGATAAGAGCAGCAGCTAGGTCTTGATAGTGTGATTATCTTATAATAGGACTGATGCTTGCCTATTATACTAGTGCAGTCTAGCTCGACTTGTGACTGTTAGCCTGAAGAGTGGACATAAACTTGGGGATAAAGCTAAACCACTATATATTGTTGTGTGCCACTGTTTTACTCTTTCTTACTCTCACAAGCACACAAATCATCACGAGCTTGGAAAAATCATCTTGACTCAATTTTTACTTAGCACAACCTAATTTCCACAAAAAGATTGTCAAGTTTTCTAAAACAACCTATTCAACACCCTATAGGCTGTATTGTTAGCCCCTAACAATTGGTGTTGGAGCCCTGTTACTCGTTATATGAAGTGCACCTCTTTTGAGTGTAAAGATCTTGTCTCATGGCTAACTTTGGCAGCTTCTTTACTAATGATGCTCAAGCTCCTAATAAGCCACCTAACTTTAATGGAAGCAACTATGGATACTGAAAGCAAAGAACATAGTCATACATTGAAGTCACATATCTTGAGATGTGGAGTGTAGTTGAAAATGGTGTGGATGTACCAGCTCTAGCACCAACTCTTGCTTAACAGGAAGCTTAACCTACAGTAGCTGCCATTGACAACACTGAGGAATCACTAAAAATAGCTGCTCTGAATGCCAAAGCTAAACACTTAATGTATTGTGCTTTGTCGTCATCTGAATTTAACAAAGTTTCTTCTTATGTTACAGCTAACGAAATTTGGGATCGTCTACAGTTGACATTCGAAGGAACAGATAGGGTGAAAGCAACCAAGATAAACATCCTTCTTGAAAATTACAAGCTGTTCAAAATGAAACTAGATGAAACAGTAACACAAATGTTTAGTTGATTCACTAAGATACTGAATGGCCTTACACATCAAGGAAAGACATTCACCGATGCTGAAAAAGTAAACAAGCTTCTAAGAGCTTTGCCTAAGGAATGGAGCATTGTGAAAACACCTCTATGCAAAATGATAAGGATTCAACCAATCACAATGGATGAACTGATAAGAACATTCATGTCCTAGAGGTTGAGTACCTAAACAAGGAAAGTAACTCAAAAGGTAAGAAACCTATTGTGTTTAAAGCTAATCATGATGATGCTGGAGAACAAATATCTTCCAAAGGAGAAGATAGTGATGATGACATGGCGCTGTTGACAAAAAGATTCAAAAACTTTATGAGGAAAGGAGGAAACTATAAAGGAAAAAGGCCCATGAAACTCTCGAATGACAAACGATCTTATAGGAACAAGGAAGAATCAAAAGGCAAGGACATTGTTTGCTATGAATGTAGGAAACCACGTCACATGAAGCCTGTCACACCCCTGTCCCACCTCTGGGATGAGAGCATGACCTGGCGGGTTAGCATCGACGCCCCAGGCAATGTCGAACGTCCTAAAAGTCTTTTATCTTTAGTTAAGCACATGCAGAAGCGATCATAAACAATCCCTGTACAAACAAACGTGGAAGCCAGGCAAGACACATACAAGCCAAGTAAATAAAAGCAACATATATTCATACACATATACACTTATCAAAAGCTGTTTTGATTACATGTCCATCCTAGTCTTGGACTACTTATTTTTCGTTTCTATATATAGTCAATCAAAAGGCTAGGGTAGCCTAACTCCTCTATTATAATAAGTTATCATATTTTGCAACAGAATACTATTATAATAAGGTGTGGGCATATATATGTGTATATATATATATATATATATATATATATATCTTTGGCAAGTTCCCATTTGGTTTTAGTATGTGATCGAAGTTGAATATGTGAAATCATGGCAATTGTGGCAATATGGAATCACTCCTTGTTCAAATTAACAGCTGAATTCCGTAATTTTTAGGTGTCATTATTGAGTTGATCTTTTCTTAAATTTATTAGTTTATCTACTAATGGTTACATGGAAAACATTGCCATCAACAACGAAAAAACAGCAAAAAGGAAAACAAGAATTTTGCTGATAGACTTAATGAACATTGCCACACTACAATACGGTAATTTAAATCGGAACAAGGTTCAAGAATTACTAAAGAAGGCCATTTTATCAAGAAGGATCCATCATATAAACAAATTCACACATTATATTTATTCTCAAGTCTTTCGAACTTGTCTTATACATGAAACTAGTATACATCTAATATGTCAAATTGTCAAGGAACCATGCCTGGAGGCTTCCAAGTTAGAAATCAGATTGTCAAGTATCACAATGTATTTTCTCCAATGGATAGGAACATCAAGAATCGAATAAGGAAGATGACAATTTTGAACTTTTGCTAGTTTGACAAGTTGTAAATAAAGCGTCCGTTGATTTATTTACTAAAATCAAATCGTCACACCACAAAAGCTATAAATCATGACTGTTGGATGGCTGAATTGGTGATGTCACGTAAGTTCGTCCATAACTTTGTTTCTCTAAGAGAGAAAAAATGATGTGAAATGCAGGCCTTTATTAGTATATAGGCTAATTTGACATGTTGTACAAAAAGTGTCAATTGATTAATATAACTTTGAGTGAAATTATCAGAAAAGGTGATATTGAAGGACAGGATTTGACAGCGGCGAGCCTGAATAAGATGGAGGCAACAACTAAGAAACAATGAAGAAATGGGTCTTGAGTGAAGAAATGGTTCTTGAGTGCTACCTGCACCTATCCTTGTCGCACATCAAATGGAGAAAGAAGAGCTGGAACCTCCCCTTCTTATGTGGACCCGACAAAGAAATGTGGGAAATGATCGCCCTTTTCTTGCTTTCACACGAGAAAGCAGCACTTTTTGCATTTCTTTCTTGCTTTTGGAAATTTCTTATCTAACCACTAACTGTTGTCTCAATAGGTTTTCTCGTGAGGCATACGCATTGCGTCGTCGCTTATGGTCCATGCCCCCACGCTCACGCTCACTCAACCCAAAGAGTCGAAAGACTCTTTATCAACACGGCTAAGAAAAAGAGGTGAAAGGGAAAGGAAGACGACATGCTTAAATAAAATTACAAAAAATGAAAAGAAAAGAAAGAGAAAAATGGCAGACCATCAGCAAAAATAAACAAATAAAGGGAGACCCAATAGTCACATGGATTGATGACTTGGTAATTTGGATGGCCATAGCTAGGCTGGGTTGGTTATGCTCGGTCCAATGGGCGGAGTCCATTCTGGCCTACCCAGGTCAGCCTGAGTTCACCGGGTTACTAGGGATCCTCCAATTATTACATTGGTTCTATTTTTATTTTTATTTTCTGATTGAGCTTATATCTTGGCTAAGTGGATCGGTTGAGTCCAATTAAGGATCAGCTAGGTTGATTTGAATCTAATTGGGTTGACCCAAGTTGATCGGGTCAGCCCGAGGCCTTCTAATTGCCTTTTTTTCTCAAATTAGGCATATGGGTTTGGCCATCACACTTAATTGGATCCAATTGACCAAATTGGGCTTCAACCCAAATGGGTCAAACCAAGTTGGGTTAATCGGGTTGACTTGGCCTGATCTTAAAAGTCCCGATTTGTCATTTTGGTCAAATTACGCCAAATTGCTATGAGTTTGCTAAAATTGATATATCGAAATTGAGTTAATTTGGCTTAATCAAATTTGAATTGGACTAATTAGCATTACTTATGAAGGATCATTACTTTTGAAGTCTCGATAGGGCCCCAAAATTGCCACTCAAAAATTGGCCCACCCGTCTCTAAATCGATTTCCCAAAATTGGCTTGAAATTTCAATGCGTCAGGACCCTAGATTAAATTTCATGAAGGAAATTATTCTAAAAAATTACTAGAAATCAATGAATTTTGAAATTCGCAAATTGGGAGTCGATATTCTCCGTTTGATCGAAAAGTCGATTATTGATCATTTTTTGTAAATTTGATGAATTACAAGTCTAATTAAGCTTGCAAATAATTTATTAGACGATTTTTCAATTTTTGAGAAGTGTTTACCAAGGGTTGACTTCAGGGGTTGATAAAACAAAGTCAACTAAAAAGATATCTTAGGATTATTAGTTAAGTCAATGCCTAAATGTCGACAGGATGCTATGGAACTTTATAAAAACTTCATAAACCACTTAAATGACTCTTTTCGGATGAGGAACGGGCCCTATCGCGATCAAGGACCCTTGATCTCAAGTTTTTGCTTATATTTGGACTTGTTAGCTAAAATCGAGTGTCAACAATGTGCAATGTGGTTCCTGAAATTTTAAACATTTTAATATTTAGGGACCACAATGAACATTTTCTAATAGTTTAAGGATCTTGTTAAATAAATTAAAATTTAGGGATGACATTGCATATGGGCCAAAGTTCAAATACCACATTCAGAAATTAAAAGTTCATAAACAATCTTATATAACGGATCAAAGTTTATGACCACTATTAAGGTAAACTTCTCTACAGCCTGCAAGAATGGAATGGAATCAACTAGAACCTTTTTTTTTTTTTTTTTTTTTTTATCATTTATTCTATTTTTAAAAAGTAAACCTTCACAAGAGTGCACCTAGGAGGAGCAGCCTATATATGGAACTTGGCTTAAAAGGGTCTCTCGACATATTCCTATTGTTTTGTTAGAAAACGAAATTACAAGGAGAAAGACCCAAAAAGTCCAAGAAAGAGTGTATCGAGTTTAGAGATGGTAAAGACCCAAGTAAGGACCCAAAGGAATCTAAAGTCGCTAAGTTTGAATCAATTTGCCATCCTAGTGAATTATTTCTAGTAGGAGTGAGCATTGGTCCAGAGTCAATCCTGGATCAACCTTGGAGCGTCCCCTTAGGGGATTGGGTTGGTCCTTGGTCCTAGGACCCCTGGATTTTGTATTGTTCGGGTTGGTCCTTAGTTCTAAGAGTTTGGAGTTGGTCTGACCTATACATAATATATATTATATATGTTATATATTATGTACTTTTATATACTCTAAATTCTACGTCCTTCTCTATTTTCTTTACAGTTCAGCTTATTGTGCAAATTAGAAAGTCGAAAGAAGCCCAACACTAATTTGACCCAAAAAAAAGAAGCCCTCTTCACTTACCTCAGCCTCGCTCGCCTCATATGTTTGTTTTTGTGGCTTATTACTTTTAGCAAGGGTAGATTTCTTTTGTTATCTTATCTTTTATTTTTGTTTGATATGTATTGATGTTCATAGTTTGATTGTTCAATGTCATATCACTGATGAATATGTAATTTGAAATAATACGTTTTTTATTTTATTTTATTTTAAGGAATACAAAAAATGAAACAAAAAAAATAATAATAATTGATTGGTCCCGAGTTAATCCTGAAACCGGATTGGCTCAATAGGATCGATTCTCGGTCCTAAAAATTGGGGATCAACACTATACGAGTTGCTCTCTAGGTTCGATCTTTGGACCAAACTAATAGAGATCATGCTCACTCCTAATTTCTAGAGGTCTACCTATCTTGGAAAGAAACCAGAATAATTATTTTCACAACAATTCTAGCAGATTCTCCGATGATATTTCTTTTGTAATGATTAGGATGCTTTTGAACTTCTAGTTTAGTCATCGTACTTCCCAAGACCTTTTCAATGTTCGAGAGGTGTTAGGATCCCTCTCTCGCAAGAGATTGCTTATACACGAGAAAGCTGGAACCTCCCCTTCTTATGTGGACCCGACAAAGAAATGTGGGAAATGATCGCCCTTTCTTGCTTTCACACGAGAAAGCAGCACTTTTTGCATTTCTTTCTTGCTTTTGGAAATTTCTTATCTAACCACTAACTGTTGTCTCAATAGGTTTTCTCGTGAGGCGTACGCATTGCGTCGTCGCTTATGGTCCATGCCCCCACGTTCACGCTCACTCAACCCAAAGAGTCAAAAGACTCTTTATCAACATGGCTAAGAAAAAGAGGTGAAAGGGAAAGGAAGACGACATGCTTAAATAAAATTACATAAAATGAAAAGAAAAGAAAGAGAAAAAGGGCAGACCATCAGCAAAAATAAACAAATAAAGGGAGACCCAATAGTCACATGGATTGATGACTTGGCAATTTGGATGGCCATAGCTAGGCTGGGTTGGTTATGCTCGGTCCAATGGGCGGAGTCCATTCTGGCCTACCTAGGTCAGTCTGAGTTCACCGGGTTACTAGGGATCCTCCAATTATTACATTGGTTCTATTTTTATTTTTATTTTCTGATTGAGCTTATATCTTGGCTAAGTGGATCGGTTGAGTCCAATTAAGGATCAGCTAGGTTGATTTGAATCTAGTTGAGTTGACCCAAGTTGATCGGGTCAGCCCGAGGCCTTCTAATTGCCTTTTTTTCTCAAATTAGGCATATGGGTTTGGCCATCACACTTAATTGGATCCAATTGACCAAATTGGGCTTCAACCCAAATGGGTCAAACCAAGTTGGGTTAATCGGGTTGACTTGGCCTGATCTTAAAAGTCCCGATTTGTCATTTTGGTCAAATTACGCCAAATTGCTATGAGTTTGCTAAAATTGATATATCGAAATTGAGTTAATTTGGCTTAATCAAATTTGAATTGGACTAATTAGCATTACTTATGAAGGATCATTACTTTTGAAGTCTCGATAGGGCCCCAAAATTGCCACTCAAAAATTGGCCCACCCGTCTCTAAATCGATTTCCCAAAATTGGCTTGAAATTTCAATGCGTCAGGACCCTAGATTAAATTTCATGAAGGAAATTATTCTAAAAAATTACTAGAAATCAATGAATTTTGAAATTCGCAAATTGGGAGTCGATATTCTCCGTTTGATCGAAAAGTCGATTATTGATCATTTTTTGTAAATTTGATGAATTACAAGTCTAATTAAGCTTGCAAATAATTTATTAGACGATTTTTCAATTTTTGAGAAGTGTTTACCAAGGGTTGACTTCAGGGGTTGATAAAACAAAGTCAACTAAAAAGATATCTTAGGATTATTAGTTAAGTCAATGCCTAAATGTCGACAGGATGCTATGGAACTTTATAAAAACTTCATAAACCACTTAAATGACTCTTTTCGGATGAGGAACGGGCCCTATCGCGATCAAGGACCCTTGATCTCAAGTTTTTGCTTATATTTGGACTTGTTAGCTAAAATCGAGTGTCAACAATGTGCAATGTGGTTCCTGAAATTTTAAACATTTTAATATTTAGGGACCACAATGAACATTTTCTAATAGTTTAAGGATCTTGTTAAATAAATTAAAATTTAGGGATGACATTGCATATGGGCCAAAGTTCAAATACCACATTCAGAAATTAAAAGTTCATAAACAATCTTATATAACGGATCAAAGTTTATGACCACTATTAAGGTAAACTTCTCTACAGCCTGCAAGAATGGAATGGAATCAACTAGAACCTTTTTTTTTTTTTTTATCATTTATTCTATTTTTAAAAAGTAAACCTTCACAAGAGTGCACCTAGGAGGAGTAGCCTATATATGGAACTTGGCTTAAAAGGGTCTCTCGACATATTCCTATTGTTTTGTTAGAAAACGAAATTACAAGGAGAAAGACCCAAAAGTCCAAGAAAGAGTGTATCGAGTTTAGAGATGGTAAAGACCCAAGTAAGGACCCAAAGGAATCTAAAGTCGCTAAGTTTGAATCAATTTGCCATCCTAGTGAATTATTTCTAGTAGGAGTGAGCATTGGTCCAGAGTCAATCCTAGATCAACCTTGGAGCGTCCCCTTAGGGGATTGGGTTGGTCCTTGGTCCTAGGACTCCTGGATTTTGTATTGTTCGGGTTGGTGCTTAGTTCTAAGAGTTTGGAGTTGGTCTGACCTATACATAATATGTATTATATATGTTATATATTGTGTACTTTTATATACTCTAAATTCTACGTCGGTCTCTGTTTTCTTTACAATTCAGTTTATTGTGCAAATTAGAAAGTCGAAAGAAGCCCAACACTAATTTGACCAAAAAAAAAAGAAACCCTCTTCACTCACCTCAGCCTCGCTCGCCTCATATGTTTATTTTTGTGGCTTATTACTTTTAGCAAGTGTAGATTTCTTTTGTTATCTTATCTTTTATTTTTGTTTGATATGTATTGATGTTCATAGTTTGATTGTTCAATGTCATATCACTGATGAATATGTAATTTGAAATAATACGTTTTTTTTATTTTATTTTAAGGAATACAAAAAATGAAACAAAAAAATAATAATAATTGATTGGTCCCGAGTTAATCCTGAAACCGGATTGGACCAAGATCCTCGATCCCAGGCTCAATAGGATCGATTCTCGGTCCTAAAAATTGGGGATCAACACTATACGAGTTGCTCTCTAGGTTCGATGCTGGACCAGCTTAACCCAGATCATGCTCACCCCTAATTTCTAGAGGTCTACCTATCTTGGAAAGAAACCAGAATAATTATTTTCACAACAATTCTAGCAGATTCTCGGATGATATTTCTTTTGTAATGATTAGGATGCTTTTGAACTTCTAGTTTAGTCATCGTACTACCCAAGACCTTTTCAATGTTCGAGAGGTGTTAGGATACCTCTCTCGCAAGAGATTGCTTATAGGTTACCACCCTTGGAGCTCCATCAATTAAGCATTAATTCCTTATCATGTAAAAGAATCTGATCATCCATGCAGTCCCACAGAGAGATAAGTTCATCTTCAGCGAGGTTGACTTTAAGCCCCAAATATGCCTGTAAGCAAGAAAAACTGATCTATACAACACATCCACGATGTCTCAGGTGCTTTGGATTATTTTGTTCTCAGCAAAAGTTGATAAGATCATTGTAATATGGAATAGTTAGATACACAAACCCATTCCGAAAACCAATCTTTGCAGCATATCTGGATGAGCATGGCATTTTTCTTGATACATCCATGACTAGAGTAAAAAGTATTGGGTAAAAAGAGGTAGCCTTGTTTGAAACCATTGTCTGATGCAACATTTGCTACCATTTATAACATTTTTCAAGTAGCTGTCTGAGAATTACCTTCAGCAAGTTGCTTTTCACCTTATGCATTGCCACATTATCACTCTATCATAGAACATTTTTGACATTCCTATGGATGTCAGCAGAAGAGGAGGGGAAGTATGTCCACCATGTCATTTGCTAGTCTATGTTGTCAACGTCAAACAAGAGGGACGTTCTACCGCTGTAACGAGAATAATTAAAAAGCACACAAGTTGCAATCTTTTACATATAACATTAGTGACAATTGACAGTTGTGAAGATAGTAACTCTTCATAAGGCGCCTGCTGCTTAGCAAACCCACACTCACAAACACCATTGTTTATGTAATCGTATATCCATCCATTAGATTTGTCTATTTGGGCTTGTGAGTGAGGTCAAGATTGGGATTCCCGGCTAAAGCATTGAACTCAGAATTAAGCATGAGGATGATCTCTAAGCTCTCATTGTTGACGATTCTCTTTACCTTCTTATCCCATAGAACCTATCATAATGCGCAATACATATGTGAGCATTGGCTACTTACAAGCTTAAAACACATGGAGCACTAATGGAAATAGAATAGCACTTCGCAGAAATGTCACATGCAGGAACTGAATTTTTTTCCATAGTAGACCATACTGGCAATCTTGTAAAGTTCTCTCACACTCGTAGCTCCTTTTATAGGGTCAGGCTCTGCTCCAGGTTCTTCAGCATTGCAAGCAGCGAAAACCTATCCAATATGTGTGTCGCCATCTTTTGTTCTACCCACTTCGATTTGGTGACCTAACATGAAATAAATAATTAAAAACTGATCAAATTACAATAGAATGAGCCAACTAAAAACACTTTTACCATGTCTGTTACTGTATGGCCAATGGTCTTGTCAAGTCCTTTAATCTTCAATTATGCAAGGCACCTGCATGCCCAGAGGCAAGCAAACTATACATAAAGATGGTATCTTCTGGATTTGGCAGGGAAAGGAGAATTTGGATCCTCATAAATATAATTACGGAATGCGCAAGGGGTTCTAACAAAAGCACCGGATTCAGAGACCTCTTCGATCGAGGAACGAGCCCTTCTTATTGTAAGCTGAAGAAGAAATCAGGAGGAGGACATTAGTTGCCACCATCGTTTTACAATTGAGTCAAGGCATTACCATGCAATATCATGATGGTCAGATTCAAACAGCGATCAAGTGCGTACCAAAGGAAACAAAGAAAGACCAGTCAAAATTTTATAAGCGTAGGAACTAACACGACGTGATGGAAGGATCACAATGTTTAAGTTGATCCTTATTGACTCAGAGGAAAAGAAAAACGTTTAGAGGACCAAAACGGAAACGCAACATAAGTTGGATGACACCTACTGATATTAACCAACTGAAGAAAATCTAACAAGGAAAGGTCCCGTGATTCATGCAGTAGAACAACTTCACTTTATAGAAAAGTAGCAGGGTTGGAATATGGTTCTTGGTGAGATCAAAATTGACCTTGATACTTAGATGAAAGTGACCAATAGTTTCACATCGGCATCATCATATCCTAATGTGCCTATGAGGATTTATCTGTTAGAGAAAACTCCTTAACTGTTTTGAAGCTGATAAAACCTTTCCAAAAGTCTAGTCTGAAGACTTGTAGACTCAAGTGTTATAGTCTAAAGAATTCAAGACTCATTTGTCAAAGTCCGAAGACCGATTAGACTTTATTCTCAAAGTCTGACCTCACTGACAGATTCCAGACCGACGAAGAGAAGACTTATCCAGATGTGAGTTTATCTTCAAGGATTTGGTTCGTACGGTTGGAGATAGCACCTAGTGATCAATTATTCTTATTGGAATCAATTTGGATAATCAGATCTTTTGAAAGGTGAAGTATACTTGGAATGTTCTACTTATGGAAACCTAGATCCTGATTGTATGAGCAAGCAAGATTGGTGGGCTATCATCACATTCCTTAAATGACTCGAGATCTCCTTGATTGACTCTGTCCAACGGATAGATTGGAAGAACTCTTTTGGAAAGTGCTAATGGTTATAGAGGCATGAAGGAGTATATAAGGAAGACGCTCAAGTTATTCGAGTGTGTGCGTGAAAGAAAAATTCCAAAGTCTGAAGCTCTTAGTTCTTTGATATTTCAATCGTTGAGTTTATTTTGTACTCAAAAGAGAGATCAAAAACTTGTGAGACCTTGAGGAAGTGTAGTAGAGTTTCTACACTGTGGGGTCAAGGACGTGAGACTGTAAAATCTCTTTTGGTTCATAGTGAAATCTAGCCAGTGGGCTATTAGTGCGGGAGAGTGGACGTAAGCTTGATCTAAGCCGAACCACTATAAATTTTGTGTTTCTATTCTCTTTCCCTGAACTCCTTACTTTAATTCGTAGCTTTATATAACTGCTTATAGTCATTTACATTTTCAGTCTATTATCCTCTAAAGACGAGCTAATTTGTTAAGTCTCGTGAAAATTTCTTTTAACACCTATTCACCCCCCTCTAGGTGTTCTTACTAGCTCAATCAATCGGTATCAAGGCTTGTGTGCTTATTTTATTGAAGTGTTTTTACTTCTGAGTTAAAGATCTATGGCTAGTATTTTGGCTCCAGGTTTTGGTTGAAGGCCAAAGCAACACTAGACCTCCTTACTTTAATGGGAAAGAATATAATGTGTGGAAAAATAAGATGAAGGCATTCCCAAGATCGTAAGATCCTCTGGAATAGGATGTAGTAGAAAAATGGATCATTCCTAAAGCTACATCAACCTCAGAAAGAGGAAAAGAAGTTGTAGATGCTGGTGAAATGGGACAAGAAGAAATAACTAAGAGACAAGCTTTTGATGCTAAAGCCATCTACTCTTTATACTGTCATTTATCTCCCACTGAATATAATAGAATTTGATCTTGTGAAATAGCCAAAGAAGTCTGAGATAGGTTGCACGTTACCTATGAAGGAACTGATCAAGTTAAAGAAACAAAAATCAATATTTTACTCAGACAGTATGAAGCCTTCAAGATGAAGCCAGGAGAATCTATCACTGACATGTTTAGTCATTTTACATAAATTATAAATGGTCTAGCATATCAAAGACAGCCAATCTCAGGACCAATGAAGGTTAACAAATTGCTGCGTGGACTCTCCAAAGACTGGAATCACATGAAGACTTCAATAAGGAAAACTTAGAGGATCATGCCGCTTTCTGTAGACGAACTAGTTGGCACACTTCAATCATATGAAGTGGAGCAAATTAATGAGGAAGAAGATCCTAAAAGTAAGAAGTTGATTGCTTTAAAATCTAACGATGATTCTGATACAGATTTAGAAGATGATATGGACGATGAAGAACTAGCACTCATGATAAGGAAATTCAGAAAGTTGAATAAAAAAGGTAGAAGATTCAACTCGAAGAAGGAAAGCACTCAAAAATTTCAAAACAAATTAATTGAGGATGATGAAGCCAACAAAAATGTGATTTGTTTTGAATGCAAGAAAAAGAGACACATCATATCCAATTGTCCTCTGTTGAAGAAAAAGAAAGGAAAAACTGAGAAATATAGAAAGGCTCTCAAAGCAGAGACACGGAGGGATACTGAATGCGAAGAAAGTGATGAAGAGTATGCCAATATATGTCTAATGACAAAATCAGAATCAGACTCAGACTCTGAGACAGATTCAAACTCAGACTTAGACAGCGAAATCGAAGTAAGCAATTTAAAAATTCCTACTAAAGTCTCGAAATACATTGATGAACTTTGTCTCGATCTCAAAACCTCTCTTAATGGGATTTCCGAGTTAAAAGGGAGAATTCTACACTTAAGCAACAGGAAATTTCTTGGAAAGAAAAGTTTGAAAATCTAGACAAAAATTTTGCCAATTTGAAAGAAAATGCATATTCTCTTTCAAAAGAAAATACTTTCTTAAAGAAGACATTTCAAATATTACAAAAAGTTTTCATTAGGGTCCGAGAAGTTGGAAAAGATTCTTTCGTACAAAGACCTTATTTTAACAAGTCGGGTTTGGGAATGACCAGAAACTATTCTTCTAATTGATTTTCCAAAAGTAAATGAAATAATCAAATAAAGACCTACAAAAACGTTTTACAAAAATCATTTTCAAAAAGCTTTTGTAAAACCTGTTGGCCGGAAGGCTCTCAAATGTTCAAAGTGTAACAGCTCAGAACATTTCGAGAAATAATATCATAAAGTCACGGAGACCTGTTAAGAAGGATTGGGCAGAGACTGTGTTTAAAACTAACTCCTCTGGACCCAAGAAAATCTGGGTACCAAAGAAAGCTTGAGTTCTTTTTGTAATTGCAGGTCACTATTAAGAAAAAGATTAAATGGTATTTGGATAGTGGCTGTTCGAGACACATTACTAGAGATTCAAGTTGTTTTATAAAGCTTGTGCAATTAAATGATGCAAAAGTCTCTTTTGGTGGAAATAGCAAAGGAAGAATCGTTGGGTGTGGAACTGTAAAAATTGGAAGTCTCACAATCAACGATGTCTCCTTGGTGGAATGATTAAATTACAATCTACTCAGCATTAGTCAATTGTGTGACACTAGATTCAAAATCAATTTCCAACAAGGAATCTGTTCAGGAACTAGTAAAGATTTTTCTCAATCTTTCACTGGACCAAAAGATGGAAATATTTATCTCCTGGATATAAAACCAGAGAGTTCTCAGTGTCTAATATCCATTCAAGATGAAGTGAACCTTTGGCATTGAAAGCTTGGCAATGTTAATATGAAGTAGATTGCCAAGATCTCTTCTAAGAAACTTGTGCGTAGACTCCCCAGTCTGACTCATCAAAAGTCTGATCTATGCACCCCAAGTGTTTTGGGAAAACATGTTAGAAGTTCTTGTAAACCTATAAATCCAGTTTCTACTAATCGTGTTCTGCAGCTTCTACATATGGATCTCTTTGGAACAACTAGAACTCAAAACATTGGTGGAAAGAGATACTGCCTAGTAATCATAGCTAATTATTCTCGATTTACTTGCGTTTACTTTCTAGCAAGTAAGTTTGAAACCTTTTCTCACTTTTCAAACTTCGCCAAGAAAGTTCAGAATGAAAAATGATATGCTATTTCAAGCATATAGACAAACCATGGAGGTGAGTTTGAAAACCAAGACTTTGCCAAATTCTGTGATGTATCTGGTTTTCAGCATGTTTTCTCCTCTCCATACACTTTAGAACATAATGGAGTTGTGGAAAGAAAGAATAGATCTTTGCAGGAAATGGCAAGAACTCTTTCAATTGAAAGTAATATTTCTTATTGTTTTTGGGCTGAAGTAGTTTCTACAGCTTGTTACATTATTAATAGAGTCTTTTTAAGGCCTATTCTAGAGAAAACTCCTTATGAGGTATATAAAGGGAAAAAAACTAAAATTTTCTTACTTTCATGTGTTTAGTTGTAAATGTTTTGTTTTGAAAAATGCAATTGATCGAACTGGTAAGTTTGAAGAGAAATCAGACGAAGGAATTTTCCTTGGATATTCAACCACAAGCAAAGCCTACAGAATATTCAACAAGAAGACTTAGTCTGTGGAAGAATCTATGAACGTCAAATAACAAGACTCTATGCATAATCAACTGAATTAGACTCAACTTGAAGAATCTGAACTTGCTCCAGACTTTACAAAGTCTATCTCCCCTGAAGTGATTCAGACTTCTGAAGAACAACAACAAATAGAAATTGAAGACTCAACTGAAGTAGAAGATCAGCATACTGTCAAACCGACCAGTAACTAGAAGCACAAGTCTAGTCATCTCAAAGAACTCATCATCGGCAATATTGATGAAGGGATTCGCACCAAATCCAAAAGGCGAGAAGAGTCTAGTGCTCTGGCACTTATTTCTGAAATAGAACCCAAAAGTATAGAAGAAGCCTTATCTGACGAAAGCTGGATTGAAGATATGCAAGAAGAACTTAGACAATTCAACATCAATGATGTTTGGGAACTAATTCCTAAACGAAAAGGTAAATCTATTATTGGAGCTAAATGGGTTTTCAGGAACAAGATGGACGAGAAAGGAAAAGTGGTCAGAAACAAAGCAAGACTCGTGGCCAAAGGATATACGCAAGAAGAAGGGATAGACTATGATGAGACCTACGCACTAGTGGCAAGGTTAGAAACAATTAGATTATTACTTACTTTTGTCTGCTATAAAAATTTCAAGTTATTCCAAATGGATGTCAAAAGTACATTCCTAAATGGATTTATCTAAGAAGAAGTTTATGTGGAATAATCACTTAGATTTGAAGATCCAAAAATACCATACTCAGTCTTCAGACTGAAAAAGTTTCTATATGGATTAAAGCAAGCATCTTGAGCATGGTATGACATGTTAAGTAAGTTTCTAATTCAAAATGGTTTTGTTAAAGGAAAAGTGGATACTACTTTCTTTATTAAAAGAGAATGTAAAGATTTTATACTCGTTCAAACCTATGTTGATGATATCATATTTGGATCATCTAACGAAAAACTGTACAAGAAGTTTTCTAAGTCTACATAGGACGAATTTGAGATGACCATGATGGGTGAATTATCTTTCTTTCTCGGATTACAAGTGAAACAATTCAAGGAAGGAATTTTCATTCACTAAGAAAAATATGCAAAAGACCTCGTCAAAAAGTTCAGATTGGAGAATTGCAAAAAGACTGATATACCAATGTCAAGTTATTCGAAGCTGGACAAAGATGAATGAGGAAAGAAAGTTGGACAAAAGCTCTACAGGAGTATTATTGGTTCACTTCTTTATCTTACTGCTTCTAGACCTGACATTTTGTTTAGTGTTTGCATTTGTGCTAGATTTCAATCAGATCTAAAAGAATCTCATCTAAGTGCTGCAAAACATATCATCAAATATGTTGCAACTACTTCAAAGTTAGGTATGTTGTTTCTTGAAGAATGAGACTTTATTCTCCTTGGATATTCAGACGTAGATTTAGCAGGTTGTAGAGTTGATAGAAAGAGTACTTCCGGTACTTGTTAATTGCTAGGAAATAGGACAGTAACTTGGTTCTCAAGAAAGCATAGTACTATAGCTCTTTCAACAGCAGAAGCGGAGTACATGGCTCTTGGAAGTTGCTGTTCTCAAATTTTATGGATAAAGTAACAGCTGAGAGACTTTGAAATCGAAGACTCATGCACCGAGATCAAATGCGACAACACCAGCGCAATCAATCTCACAAAGAATCCAATTCTTCATTCAAGAGCAAAATACATAGAGATTCGACATCATTTCATTAGAGATCATGTTCAAAATGAAGAAGTCATGATATAGTTCATTGACTCGAAGAA
This sequence comes from Eucalyptus marginata, assembly GCA_014182565.1. Lineage (NCBI taxonomy): Eukaryota > Viridiplantae > Streptophyta > Magnoliopsida > Myrtales > Myrtaceae > Eucalyptus > Eucalyptus marginata. The sequence continues at coordinate 41,707,705 of CM024589.1, read as the reverse complement.
TCAGTTGGCAGACATATTTACAAAGCCATTGGAGAAAAGTCTATTTGAGTCTATTCGTACCATACTGAACATTATATCTTTAACAGTTAAAGTCTGAAGATGAACAGACACAGATTAGTCAAAAGTCGCGATTGTAAGTTAATCCTGTGTTAGTAATTTAAATTTCTGGGTGAAAATTTGAAAATGTACGTTTATTTTTTTGAATTGTTACTTATTTTATTTTTAGCAATTATCTTTTAACTTTGAATTTATGGAAGTTTTTCATTTTCAAAAATGCAGTTTTTCATTTTCAAAAGGCAGTTTTTATTTTTCCTTTATGACGATCTGTATACTTCGTTTTGTTTGCTTTATATACAGTTGTTTTTCTTGTTCATTTTCACTCATAAACCCTAGAATACAGAACTTCACTTTCTTACTTTTTTTTTCTCTCTAATTTAATCCATAAAGTTCTCATCATTTTCGCGAATTGAGTTCGAGAAATCTCTCAAAGACAGTGACAATGTCTTCCCAAAGAAAGTCCTCTAGAATTGCGAGCAGGGGATCACAGCATATACGTGAGGGTCCAACGCACTTTGATCTGACCAAGGAAGAAGAATCTCCATAGCAGCAGCAGCAGCAAAGTCAACAACAACATTCTCAACTGCGCCATTCTTCTCAGCCTAGAACTCAAGTGCCTCCACAACAACAACAAGCAGAGGAAGAAATCATTGAAAATGTGGAACCTGTAAGGACTCTTAAGCCCAAATTTCTTTTCAAACTCTACACCGCTTTGAAGGAAGGTGGTACCGCAATGTCCTTCATAGATGAGTTTTTGAGCGAGAAAGGGTATAGAAATGAAACTCACTTTTTGAGGACAATGGAAAGTATGGGCATTGCGTTTGCTGGTTCGGCAAAAAGGACTATTGCGAATTTCCCAAGTGATCCACGGTTTTGATCATTTAATCAACCTAATGGGAAAGATAACGATGAGAGGATGTTCACGCATTTTAAGCCTAGGATGGGTGTCGCAGCGAACATTCGTGGTGAAAGGACGGATCTTTTTCGTTCTAAAGATCACAAGAGAACTTATTCTAAACTGCTGAAGCAATGGGTGATGACCCCCAGGAGTGTAGATTTTGATTGTCTTGATTCGTTGAAAGTGAACCTGAGGGAGAAGTTTGCACTCCTTCAACTCAAACGTTTTTGCTGTAAGACAACTGTTGCTCATCCAGAACTTACAACTTATTTCTATTCCAATCTATCATTTTTAGATGCGAATAGATTTTTGTTTACTGTTAGAGACAAGGATTTCGTGGTCGATGTGGACACTCTGGCTGATGTGATTAGGGTGGAAAGAGGGAGTTTTTAACAAATCAGTGTGTCTATTGCTCACGCTACTTTGCAGCTTGTTTGGGATAGAATTGCTGAAGGCCGAATTTCATACTCCATAATGAATGCCTCCAATATCTTGCTCCACAAGATTGTGATTAATTGTCTCAGACCCAAATCCACAACAAAGACTGATGTCTCAAACTTTGAAGCAAAGCTGATGTACGCCATTAACATTGGTTACATGTTCTCTCTGCCTCACACTATCCTTATGCACATGTATAGGACAATGGTGAAGGACAAGGGGCAACTACCTTTTTTTTTTCTTTTTTTTTTTTTGGTACCCAGGGAACCTCCGTGCGCCGCTTCGCGGCGGAGTAAACCCTAGAGGAGCAGTAGAGTCACCACCACCCTTGCTGCCCCGGGTAAAGGGGAAACTACCTTATTCTGCTATTGTTACTCGATTATTCAGACACTTTAACATTCAATCTCCCAAAATTCTGTGTGTTCAAAACATTGATCCAATGGTAGTGGGACTGAACATGGTTTCCAAAATGCGTCTGAAGGAGCTAAACAAGGTTTTGGAAAGCATTAAGGTGAAGACCCCTGTCAAGGCAAGACAAGACTCTGCAGTAAGAAAAAGGAAAGGCAAAGAGCCCATGGCAGAACCATTTAAGAAGAGGAGAGCGTTCATCTTGCAGGACGAAGAAGATGAGGATGACATCACTCTCTCCGCTTTTGCCTTGAAGAATTTACAGAGTTTTGTTAGCTTTCCAGAGACAGAGGATCGAGAGAACCAAGATAGAGAAGAGACAGAGCAGAGAGATGAAGAAAGAGATGCGATGAGGACAGAGGAAGAAGAAGGAAGAACATAAGAAGAAGAGAGAGGAAGAGAACAAGCAGAAGAAGAGGATCATGGTGATTCTCATGCAAAGGAAGAAGGACAACATCCCTGAGATGATGAAGAAGAGAAAAAGCAAGAAGAAGAATACTTTTCTCCACCCGAAGGCACTGAAACAAGGGGAGCTACTGAAAAAAGAGGCACTTCTTCACTTGCTTTTACTAGTGATGATGTTAGTCATTCTCCTGCCGATCCAGAGGATGTGTATGCCTCTCAATTTCCTGAAGATGGTAATGAGGCTTCATCTCCAAGTATGGATGTTCGTGCTAAAGTTTCATCATCAGTCAACACTCCTCAAACCGATCGTGCTGAAGCGAGTACTCAAAACGATAATACAGTAGACTTTAAGAGACTACTCGAGCTTCTTGTGGATATCAAAGCTCGGGTATATGGATTAGAGTGTGAATTTAAGAACATGCAGTCCGCTCATCAAGCCACTTCAGTTTCTTTGCACGACCAAGTACAAGCCCTTAATCTTCAAGTTCAAGCAACTGCAAAGGGTGAGGATATTGAACAACTGAAGGAGGACCTGAGGAAGCTGGAGGAGACTGCCAAGTCTATGGGGGATTTCTAGCTCGTTCGCATCCCCAAGCAGCCCTGATTTTATCCAAAATTTTTTTTCATGTTCTCCACTTTTTGTTGTTGACAAAAAGGGGGAGAAAGTTTGTGCATATTTGAATTATCTTTTGATGACTTTTGCCTGATTTGACCTTGGTTTGATTGGTTTGATTTTGGTTTGCTTTCGGATTGATGGACTTCAGATATTTGACTGTTATTTGGATTTGAATTTTCTTACAGCAACTAAGATTGTGATTTTGATTGTGGATCGATATTTATTTATTATACAGTATTAACATGTTTTCTGTGGTTGCAAAATCAATACTACCCAGGCCTTCATTAATTTATCTTTATAAGACATCATGATTTGTTTAAGTGTTGCAGGTTAAAATTTTGCAAATTTGCAAAAACTTTTGTCACCGTAAAAAATGGGGAGATTGTTAGAGAAAATCCCTTAACTGTTTTTAAGCTAACAAAACCTTTCCAAAAGTCTAGTCTGAAGACTTGTAGACTCAAGTGTTATAGTCTGAAGAATTCAAGACTCATCTGTCAAAGTCTAAAGACCGATTAGACTTTATTCTCAAAGTCTGACCTCACTGACAGATTCTAGACCGACAAAGAGAAGACTTATCCATATGCGAGTTTATCTTCAAGGATTTGGTTCGTACGGTTGAAGAAGATCTTACGGCTGGAGATAGCACCTAGTGATCAATTATTATTATTGGAATCAATTTGGATAATCAGATCTTTTGAAAGGCGAAGTATACTTGGAAGATTCTACTTATGGAAACCTAGATCTTGATTGTATGGGCAAGCAGGATTGGTGGGCTATCATTACATTCCTTAAATGACTCGAGATCTCCTTGATTGATTCTGTCCAACGGGTAGATTGGAAGAACTCCTTTGGAAAGTGCCAACAGTTATAGAGGCATGAAAGAGTATATAAGGAAGACGCTGAAGTTATTCGAGTGTGTGCGTGAAAGAAAAATTCCAAAGTCTGAAGCTCTTAGTTCTTTACTATTTCAATAGTTGAGCTTATCTTGTACTCAAAAGAGAGATCAAACACTTGTTAGACCTTGAGGAAGTGTAGTAGAGTTTCTACACTATGGGTTGAAGGACGTGAAACTGTAAAATCTCTTTTGGTTCATAGTGAAATACAGCCAGTGGGCTGTCAGTGCGGGAGAGTGGACGTAGGCTTGATCTAAGCCGAACCACTATAAACTTTGTGTTTCTATTCTCTTTCCCTGAACTCCTTACTTTAATCCGTAGCTTTATATAACTACTTATAGTCGTTTACATCTTCAGTCTATTATCCTCTAAAGACGAGCTAATTTGTTAAGTCTCGTGAAAATTTCTTTTAACACCTATTCACCGCCCTCTAGGTGTTCTTACTAGTCCTATCATTATCTACCAGGGGTTGAATGGAGGACATTACCATCTATAATCAAAGTACAACAAAAAGAAAACAAAAATTTCTCTGATCAAAGTTCTGGACATTGCCACACTGCAAAATGGTAATTTTTAAATCAGAATCGGGTGCAAGAATTACTAAAGAAAGCCATTTTAGCAAAGAGGATCCTTCCATAGACAGAATCACACTTCCTAACACAGGATTTACACATTATATTTGTTCTCAAACCATTCGAATTTCTCTTATACGTGGAACTAGCACACATCTAATATGTCAAAATGTCAAAGAACCATAGCTGGAGGGTTCCAATTTAGAAATCTGAACCCAACACACTATCGGCTGACTTCACAATGTTCTTTTGTGTTTTTCAAAGACACATAAGTGGTTAGAATGTGAAAGGGAAAAGAAGCAGAAACTCTTGGTAACCAAACATTTATTTTGAAAATTCATAATCAGGAAGACTAGAAGATGATGATTACCAATCAAAGAAAAATAATCATTGCCCATCAATCGCGATACACGATCAGCAAGATTGATCAATCTTACAGAATCAACAATGCATGGAAGAGGCACATTATCAGTACAAAGACGACAATTACTCAGATCAGCCAAGAGTTGAAACGATTGTCGCAGACTTCGTGAAAAATGGTGCTGGCAATACCCAGAAACTGAAGAGAGAGAGACGAGACCTTGTTAGGAGATGGAGAGAATGCGAGGCATCTCTGCTTGCCACTGCAAGCTGGAGACAACAAGCATGGCTGGGGAAGGGACGACAGAGACATGGTCCCATTGTCTCCATCACGTTTCAGACCGTAAACTCACCATTCAAGGTAAATTATGCTTACATTCATGTTCAAGGTAAATTACAATCGTGATCTTCACTAGGGGTGTCAAAAAAACCGAACCAAACCGTTAGGAAAAGCTTCCGAACCGAACCGAATGAGACCCAAATTGAATATGAACCGAACCGAAATTTTGGTTCGGTTCGTATTCGGTTCGGTTCGGTTTTTCGGTTTTTGTTTTCAACTTTTAGTTTTCGGTTTTTGCATTTGATTTTTTTTTTTAGTTTTTTTTTTCTGTTGTATTTCCAAGAAATAAGTTATTTTTTTGGTTTGGTTCGGTTCGGTTAACTGATAAAAACTGAACCGATAAAAAAAATTTTGGTTTTTAATGAGAACCGAACCGAAAAAACTGAATTTTTCGGTTTGGTTCGGTTCGGTTTTCAGTTTGGTTTTTGACACCCCTAATGTTCGGTACCTCTCAAATAGGGGAAGCCTCTGCACATATCACGATCGTAAGAAATGACTGCTGAAACTCTTAAGAGAAAATGTGTAGTGAAATCAGATTATATTCCAATTAGCATCTATAAAAGGACCGACCCTCAGCGTTGCATACATTGCTAGCTCACAATCATTTTGATGAGTTTGACCTAATCATAGTTCCCATTGAAATTGTACTGCAGTTTTAGCTCAAATTGCGCAACATCTTAAATCATAAAAATAGCTCAAGAAATAGGAAAAGCAGCGAAAGTGTTACTTGACCCTGCGGTTCATGAATGTTCCAAAAGACATAAGTTTGAATAACATTGAGACCGCCCTTTCTCGCCTTCTTTAGAATGTCTACCCACATCTAACCGGGGAAAAATATGGCATTTGTTAGTTTCGAAATAAAGTGAAACAGCCACCAATAAACAAAGAATAAGCGCATGAGATTTACCTTGAGGGTACTATGTGGTTAATCGTGCTCAACGTTATTCGTGGCCTTAACAATAGCAATGTCCAGCTCCTACAAAGCTCAATAGCAACACACATCAGCAGAGCAACTTTATATAAAATCGAGCCCTATGAATAAATTAAAGATTCAAAATTCAAAATCCCCAAAACAACATAATTTAATTCTACAGCAAGCTCCAAAGTTGAGATCACTGTAACTGAACGGTCAACTACAAATCAGAGACTGCAACCACCACAAAAACTTTTCTTCCTGGAGATCAAACAACACCACATTTCTTCAACGACACAGAGTGAACAAGCACCGTGATAAGCTCGCTATCACAAACACTAAGTCGACACCAAAACCTCCATCAGTCACAGAAGCCACAGAATACCCCAGCGAAAAGCCAGAGGCGAACCAAATGCGCACGACCCCACAAAAAAAAAAAAAAAAAAAAAACACATTTCTAACAGCCGAAACACTTCATAAAAACCGTGGAAAAGCGAAGAATGCAGAACAGAATCGCAAGCGACTTGATCGAGCAGAAAAGATCCTGACAGAGAGTCGAAACCGAAGAGGCGCCATGAGCACACATGCCCTTCTAACCATCGACAAATCGAAAACGGAACCATAAAAGAAAAAGGGAGTTGAAGCTCGCGGACGATGAAACATGGGAAAGAAGAGACGATGGCAGATGACAGCGGACGACGGAGCGACTGGGAAAGAAGAGACGACAGCAGATGACGGCAGACGACGGAGTGAAGCTCGCGAGGAGCGAGGATCGAAAGGGCAAGTGATTTGCTTGAGAAGCTGGGAGAGGAAGAAAAAAATGTGAAAAACTAAACGTAAATCCTATTCCCAATTCAATTTGGGGATTTCATACAATTTTTCTCCCTACTGCAATTGTTGGACAAAAATAGCCTTGTTTTTTCGTGAGAAAGAGTGGTCCATGAAAGATTTAGCCGGTTGACAAGTTCAGGCCTTTATCATTTGGTAAATTCATATCTTTATTTAAAATATCATCCAATTTAAATCCTTACGTGATTGTGAAAAAAAAAAATCCTTACGTGGGTAAATGGTTCCACTTCAAATTCTTTTTAAAAATTTTTCCTTTATCTTAAATGTCATTTCAATTTGCCTAAAACGAAGGATTAACTTCTTCCATTTTTTTCCTAGATGGAGGATTAAGTTTCTTTTTGTCATCTTTCCCTTTCTTCCCCAATTGTATTATTGAATTAGTCCATTGCTCTTAACAATTAGGCTTTTCACTAATATATTTTGGCTTTTCAATCTCTATTTTTGTGAAACTTGTGAAGTATAAAATCTAGGGGATCGAAGCCCTTAGTTGACGATCCACATACCGTGTGAAGTTCATTTATAAAAGGGTAAATATAAAATGAAAACATGCAAAGTTCAATGCATGCGATTGCATCCACCAATCTACAAGAGTTGTCCCATGCTAGTAGAAAGTTTCTTACTTTGAAAACTTACTTTTCATGTGAGAAAAGACTATCTATTATTGTTAAGCTGGTTGGCCTTGTTGTGAAAGTAAGCGATTAAACAATAAAATAGACAAAATAAAGAGGTAGATTATACACTAGATTTATGTGGTTCAGTCATAGTGACCTAGATTCACGGGGAAAACAACAATAAATTCCACTATAGATCAAGCAATATAACGGATATTGCAATCACACTTGAGTTTCTCAAATACTTTTAAGTGTTTCTCAAGCCTCAATTACACCCTATAACTTACATAGTATTTAGCCTCACAATCCCTCACTAAATTTCTCAATCTCACGAAGGAATTATACACAAATTTTCACCATAGGAATTTAATCGGCTTCAACACTCTTGAATATATTCAGGGTGTATAATTCACAAGCCAAAGCTCTTCTTTGATAATCTTCACAAAGAATGTCCATTTATTATATATAGGTAAGAATTGGATCCAACTAGGAAATATCCTTTTAGGAAACCTTTGCCAATTAGGAAAACTATTCAATTAGAAAACCTATTCAAAATAGAAAACCTACTTAAATTAAAAAACATTCATTTCCGGGCTCAAACTTGAGACATATTTTAACAATCTCCACCTTGGCTCGACATTTGAGCCAAATTACAATCACTTCGCTAAAATTTCGAACTCTACCGCTACTCTCCCATAGCCCAAATGGGCTTAGCCGCCATAGATATCTTTCAAGTCCAAGTTTCACTTGAACTTCGCCATAATCAAGGACCTCCTTTGAATACAAACTTCACCTGCATCTTTAACTACTCTGCAAGGATTTTTAGACACAACCTTCTTAACTTTAGATAAAGCAAAACCATTGTTGCATCAATACTTATAAGGAGATTGAACACGTCCATTGAGCAACCGTTAGCTCTAAAGGTTCCATCTCACTACAAGTACCATCTATGTCTATTACTTTGCTAGTACTCACAATCTTAGAAGTTTCTAATTGCAAACTCCACCTCAAGCTGAATATCGTTCAGATTCATATAAACACTACTAATAACACTCATAGCCAGAAGTAATAGAGACTTGTCAAACATAACATTTTCATTGATAATAGGAAATTTAATTCCGAGCACCACAACCGATAACCCACCCACCTTGTGTATTGTCAATATCATCAATTACAACAATTGTTGGCTCTACAAGCTCCATCTCGATATAAGTACCATTTGTGTTGATTACTTTGCTAGTACTCGCAACCTTAGAAGTTTCTAGTTGCAACTCCACCTCAAACTGAACACCATTTAGATTCATATAAACACTACTAAGAATGCTCCTAGCCAAAAGTACTAGAGACTCGTCAAATGTAACTTCTCTGCTGATAACAAATGAATCTAATTCTGGGCACCATAATGAATAACCTCACTCACCTTATGCATAGTTTGGGAACATGCACTTTCTTGTCCCTCCCATTGAGCTTACTATCACTAACTCGAACATAGCATAGGCAATTAAATATTCTATGAACAGAATAATTAGCTACATTACTTAACCACACTTCTTTAGGAGTCCAACATCCAATTATAGTCGATGGAGATCTATTCACCAGGTAGCTCATCATACTAAGCACATCTACTAAGAATCTCCTAGCCATACCACCACTAGAGAGCATTTTATGGACCATCTCTAGTAATATTTTGCTCATCGACTTTGCAACCTGTTGTGGTTCACTTGCACTAGTGCGGTGTTTCACTATGCCTTCTTTTATGTAGAATTCATTTAATAGCTATGAGATACTACTGTTAGTCTGCACATGCTCGATCGGCTTACCAGTCTCATTTTCAATCAAAGCTCTCAATTGTCTAATCCTGACAATAATATCAAACTTGTGCCTAGGCACAAATATATACGTCTTTCTCAAGTAGTCATCAACAACCCACGTCTTCCTCGAAGGAAACCGCGATATCATGTGAACATTCAAGTGAATTAACTCTATAATCTTTGTGGTTTCTCCAACAATCATGTTGAACTACACTTTATGCTGTTAATCAAAATCATAACACTTGTATACATCCAGTTCGTTAGTAATATAATCACACAATGGATTTCTTTTACTTAAAATTTTCAGGCTTCTCTCGCCAATATGCCCCAAACGCATATGCCACAATTTAGACTCGCAAACAAATGTAGTCGACATTTCCACTGCGAATTCTGTCATTGTTTCACCTTGAAGTTCATATAGGCCACCGTGTTTGATTTCTTTCATCAACACCAAGGCACCTCGAACAATTTTTAGAATTTGACATTTTGAAGTATGAATCCAAGGCGCTCAAGAAAATCGGGTTCTTCTTCAACTGTTAAACATACCTTACTTTAGTCAATGTCCTTATGATACTATTATGCATTATGATTCTAACAACGCCAACACTTACAACATCGCATTTAGTATTATTCCCTAATTGCACTTTACTATTATCCATACATTGATAATTAGAAAGCCGGCTCCTATTTGGTGTAGCACAAAACGAACAACCATAATCCATAATCCATCTATCAAACAATGAATAATCAATGACAGATAAGATATGATTAGCACTATCCGAATTACCATGAACTACATGTCACGCCCCGAACCTCGAGCGCGCGCACAACCCTCAGTGGTCGATAGAATTTCGCGACGTTCCCAGGACTCGTCGTCGACCCTTTTTATTTTTATTGCACATGCGGAAGCAAATTAACTAATCCCCTGACAACGACATACATGGGATAGAAAAGCAGGACAACTAATTTCAAATCAAATACACTTTTATAAACACTTCAAGCTTATACAGAAGGTCTATGTCAAAAAGAACTACTGAGCCACCTATGCTCCTGACCCTTCCGCTTCAAGCTTCTGGCCCTTCACACTAGGGACCTGAAAATGGTTATTCAATAACCAGTGAGATATAAATCTCAGCGAGTTCCACCCCTAAGCCCCGGTTAGTACACCAACTCGACTCGGGGTATCTATCAAGAACTACCCCACCACAAGCAACAACCAACAGTCGATTCGCATACAACCTTACCTGGTATGCCATACCCTGCACGTTATAATTCAGCACGATACACGCAATGCACATGGCCATTAGATGATACATTTCATCAATCACATACGAGTCACGTCACAAGCGATCTCACCTGGCCATTGCCACACCCTGCACGTTATCGATTCATGCGTGCGTGCCATAAACAATGTGGGTCACTCATGCATTCCAATTGATCACTGCCATATAGGCATGATTATCGCCACAAGGCATGGTCTGGTGATCACCGCCACACAGGCATGTTCCACACCACATAGGCAAGTTCCACGCCACACAGGCCAATTCTACGCCACACAGGCAAGTTCCACGCCACACAGGCTAGTTCTGCGCCACACAGGCAAGTTCCACACCACACAGGCACGATCTATGCCACACAGGCATAATTACCGCCACACAAGCATTTCACAAAGCCCACCCGACACATAGCGGGGCACGGATTCAACTTAACGATCACACAACCGCACCACCACAACTCCCTTTTTATCTTTTGGGCACTTAGCCACTGCACACACACGCTTGCATTTACATTTTTTTTAAATCATCTTCTCCTCAAGGCGACCCATTTCGGTGTCCCTCGAACAAACCGTTTTTCCCCTTTTATGTGGAAAACATACATTTCATGCGGATGTTTATGCAATAACACATCCAATCACTTCATAAAATCAACATACATGAATTTAAGACACTTTTCGCATTCTGGATGAGCAGTGCACGTGAACAGTACTAGGTGAACAGTGTTTCGTGAACAGTAAATTTCCAGAATTTAATAAATGATAAATTAAACTCATAAATCATTAAAATAATTAATTAAAACAATCAAACAAATTAATTAAGCAAAACAAGCTTAATTAAACACATAAGCACGATTAAGCAAATAAAGCAAGATTAAGCTAAACTAATCTAATCCATCCATCTAACCACCTATCTTAGGGCTAATACAACTTAATTAAATCACATAAACTAGAATTAAATCTAACTAAACCAACCCTAAGCAAGTTTAGGCACTAATCGAAGGATTAGGAGCTAAACTCACCCGTTAGGCGGGCCGGAGGCACCGACGTGGCGGCGGCGACGGTGGCTACGCAACGGAACCTCTACAACGACGATCCAAGGTGGTCCCAAGCTCAACACAGCAACCATAGCTCGAACTCCCACCGAAACTTCGAAAAACAGCCCGCCCTGGGAGAAGAAAACAAGTTGAACGGCTTGGCGGGAGCTCCAGCGAAGGGGTGGCCGACAACCGGCGGCACGGGGAGGTCTTGGGGTCTTGCTGGAGGTTGGGATGGGCGGAGGAATGGCTAGAATGGAAGAAAAATGGCCGAAAACTCGAAACAGTGCAGGCTGCAGGCGGACCGACGGACCGGCGACCGGCGGCTTGCAACGGCTGTACAGGACGGAAGACGGCTCCGTTCGGGACGAAATCAGGCTCGTTGGAACATTCTGTTTCTGCCAGTCACGATGATAGGTGGCTAGTTCTCTGATTCATCCGGGAAGACCACTTGTGACTCGATTCTTCACTGAAGGGTCAGCTGGAGCGTAAACCGGGAGGAGAGGGAGAACGAGGGAGAAAGAGCTCCGTCGACTTGGAGGTGAAGGAGGGGAGAGAGAGTAAAGTGAAGGCTGAAAGCACTCCTCATTAAGGCCATTAAATGGCTACTTCAATTCCCCATGCATGACATCATATTCTCTCTCTCCTCTTTTGCCCTTATCCACAAGCTCTAGGGGTATTTTGGTCATGTCACCTCGCACAAATTACAAATATGACCTTGGGCTGAAATTGGTGGATGGGCCTAAGGATTGGGCTTGGCCATGAATAGGAATGGGCTTGGGAATTGGTTGGGCTTGAAAAGGCTAAGAATTGGCCCATGGGCTTAAAAGATGAATAGTTGGTTTGGCCCAATGGGCTCATTTGCTTGACTTAGGCCCATTTGGTGGCTGCCCAACTTGGGCCTAAGGCCCACACTGACTTGGCCCGGCCCATGTCCTCACGGGCTCGCTTCCTCGGTCCGAATCCCTTTTTCAATTGCTCGGCTTCACTGGCTCTGTCGACTGTTGAAGCGACTTCATCCAAAGTCCGTCTCGGACATTCCCGATAATTCGTAGTCCAATCCTAAGTTCTCTTGCCATGTCAATTTCGCCAAATGCCATTTCGGTTACAACTCAGACTGACGGGTGGCTGTGAGGATTCACGTGTGACCGACTCGTGCCAAACCACGTTCAAGACATCTCGACGCATGGACGTCCTTGACTGCATGAAATTACGGAGGATAGATTCTTATTTCAAAGTACACGATCACTAAGGATCGACATAGGATAGTTCGCGGGTTCGATAACGATAAACGGAATCACCCGTCGTTCCATTATGTTATGTCCGCGAATCAACTTCTAGTCGTCCTTTGAATCGGCCGCCTATCTACTGAGGATCATCCTCACGCAAGTCTCACGGTGAAGTCGTTTTCCTGTGTCGAGTCCTTTAGTCGTACGAGTTCGTCCTCAATAGCCTTTCCCTTCAAGGTCGGTATCTCAAGAGTGATCAGTCGAGTGAGATCAACCAACAATGCATTGACGAAATTCACATCCATTCATTCCTCAAATGGCTCGAATTTCAGGATGTCACAACTCTTCCCCTCTTATAAATATTTCGTCCTCGAAATTTAAACCATTCAAATTCTTCTTCAAAATGGTGGGGGTATTGTCGTCTCAACGATTCTTCACTTTCCCAAGTCTTTCGTTCCGCCTCATTATGCTATCCAACACTTTTAGTACTGCCAAATCACTTCCCATCTTGTTCAATTCATCCTTGGTTCCAAAAGGCTAAGCATTTGACCATTTTTGCAAAAACGAAAATTGCAAAAATTCGATTTTTCTTCCTTTTCTTTTTCTTTTTATTTTTCTACTGGGCAGCTAACTGCCGCGTCGGGGATTTGAACTCCCGACTTCGGACCAACGCTTCACCCCCGGGTACCACTCGGCTAACGGCGCCGACGGTGACCCGAGTTGCTTTCTTTTTCCATTTAAAGCCAAAATCCTTATTTGAACCCAAATCTCGAAAGATTCCGATGTAAGTACCATTTCAACTTCTCTTTCTTAACAAAACGCAATGTCCTTATCATAGGCGACATCCAAGGAAAATATACTTCCCTACTTAAAATTCCAAAGGTCTTCGACACATTTCTACGCAGCTTTTTCTCGGCAGCTCTGAGCGGTCTTTAATCTGTCCCTGATGACTGCAACTGAATCCACTGATTGCTGAACTAATTCTGTGTCTGTACCCTTCCGTACTCTGACTTCATCCCAACAAACTGGAGTTCTGTACTCTCTGCCACACCACGCTTAAAATGATGTCATTTGAGTGGTTTGCTGATAACTGCTATAGTAAGTTTCTGACAAGATCTTTTCCTTAAGATCCACATCATCGGGTACAAATAGTCATCCACAAAACTTTAATGTTCCGTCCTCAGTAGCTTGCAAATCAGCCTTCCTCTTTTCTGTATCTCCCTACAGAACCTTCTGGATCTCTAGGTCTGTCAATTGCAATGTCTTGATTCTTAACTGTACTTTCGGTTCAATTCTGAGGATGGCCATAAGACAAAGGCGGCCTACCTCAGATTTGAAATCGAATCTCCAACTTCCTTGAGTAAAATCCACTCCTGAATCATCATCTGCGCAATCGATGTCTTTCGATTCAACGCATTAGTAACTTTACTAACTTATCTGGGCTGATACAGGAGGTCTCAATCACAGTCCTTGAGAAGTTCCATCCGATGACACTGTCTCTTGATCATTTCTTTCTTAATCTCAATTGATGATGACCCATACTCAGGTCGACCTACTAGATCGATGCAAAAGCGCAACGACTCATCTTTCCTCCTCACAAACCGAACTGGTGCTCCCTTATGGCAATGCACTAGGATGTATAAATCCTTTATCCAACAATTCCTGCATCTGCATCTTCAGTTCTCTCAGAGTTCCACGAATGAGTCGGTTTCGGTTCATACTTTCTCGAATGACTTTGACGGCGTCAAATGACTTCTCGGTAATCCCATCACAATACCCATCATGATGTGTTCCCACTTCCACTCGGGAACTCCAAAGGTTGTCAAAAGTCTTCCAGAACCAGCTGCAATCGTCATCACTGATGCGGTAGTCAGCTTCTGCTTAAGCTCTTTGAGACTACGTTCACACTTATCTGTCCCAACTAACTTCCCTACTTTCTTCGGCAATCTAGTCAGAGACATAGCTATTGTTGAGAATCTTCCCACAACTTATCTGTAAAAACTTGTCAACCCCAGGAAACTTCTTATCTCTGTCACTATAATCGATCTGGGCCAATTGATCACTACTTCAGTCTTGGTTGGGTTCACGGAAATCCCGTCCATGTTCTTGCAAGGGCTGAAGCACAGCCCTTAAACGTCTTTCATACCCCTCTGGATTTCTAGAGTATACCCAGATGTTGTCGATAAACACTATCACGACTCAATCTTCTTTTCTAGGAGCGAACCGAATGATTCCTTAGGAAACGTGTCAGAAAACTTCTGTACCACGAGCATGCTCTCCACTTTCGATTCCTCAACTGTCATATCCACTATAGTTGCCAAATACCCTCGGCAACCCACATCCAGTCACCGAGTTGTCTTAAATGACAACATTACAATAAATGAAGGTCCTTTTCGATTTTTGACAAACTCGAAACTTTCACACGATAACGGAACAAACTGGATTACTTCATAACGACGATTCATTACAACTAGATGCTCCTTGAGTCAATCTTTTCCATTACAATCTCAAAGTTAAACATAAACGAAAACAGCCAGGTATCACTCTAACTAGTGATTCCTCCTTTTTACAACTCCATTTTAACAAACTAAAATTCTACAAACTCAAGCAAACTTCCAAGGTGTCATTCTGATAAAATTATCCCAAAAACATTCCTCCCTTGATCGGTACATGGCTCGGTTCATTCCTGTCCCCTTCGCCATCCTAGTGGTGTTCTGTCTGCAGTGCATTCCCTCTGTTCTGTCGCAACAGTGACGGCGGCGGCATCTGAGATCCCATCAACCTATGCGGACAATCCTTGACCAGGTGGCCGTGCTGGCGACACCCGTAACAAACTCTCGTCTGAGGAAAACACGAGGCCGATCCATGTCGTCTCCCACAAAAACGACATACTCCAATTTGATTCGGTACTGACTTTCCTATCCCACCCTTCCTGTCGAGCGGAATAGAATACCTTTCTCCAGTCATCGGTTTCTTCCCAAATCGATTACCATCCCGGTTAGACCTGAACCGTGACCCAGATGTAGCGGCTCGTTCGTTCTGGTCTCTCTCTATCATCTGGGCCCGTTTATACAGGTCGTTGTAGTTCCTCAAGTTGAGTGATATCAGCGGACTCCTCAGTTCCGGTCTGAGTCCATCCCTGAACCTTCTAGCTCGATATACTGGATTCTGGACCAATTCGGGGGTATATTGCGACAGTTCAGCGAACTTCGCTTCGTACTGATCAACTGACATCGTACCTTGGCGAAGGCGCTGAAACTCCGGCATCTTTATCTCTCTAGCACAATCAGAAAAGTATTTCTCGTTGAAGACCTCGAGAAAGGCGTTCCACTCGGGAACTACGCCTTCAGGGAACGCTATCCCTTTGGTGGTCTTCCACCAAGTATCTGCAACTCCCTCTAATTGGTAAGTCGCAAGGACTACCTTTTCAGTTTCGTTGCACATCAATAGTGCAAAAGCCTTCTCAAGTTTCTGGATCCACAGAGCAGCAGCTTCGGGGTCTCCTGCCCTAGTGAACGTCAGCGGATGTAATTTTAGGAACTGCTCCACCAACTTATGCATAGGCCTTCCAGTGGCCACGTTCCTAGGTGGAACTTCAATAGGTGCAAATACAGGTGCAACGATAGGTGCAGCGGCAAGTGCAACTACAGGTGTAGCGGCAGCAGCAACATTGGCGGCATTAGCGGCATTAGTGGCGGCTGCGGTAGCGGCGGCTGAAGCGGCCGCCTGCTGATCCATCCGATTACCCATCGTCTCTAGCGCCTGCATGATCCCGTCCATTCTCGGATCACCAGGGGTTGCTACCCCTGTATCAACTGGCTGTGCTGCTACTCCACTAACGCTAGCCTCAGCCTGCGCTCTACCTCGGGTACCGACTCTAGTCGGCGTCCCACCCCGAGTGACAGACGCAACAGTCCTCTTTCGAGGACTCCTCAGCTCCGGATCACTCATTCTACAGGATCTCCACAGAACCTGCTTTCCAATTCTTCACTGAATTAGGAAAACTGAGTGACCCACAAACAAGCTACCAATCAACTATCACTCACATGCATTAGCATATTAAAAGTCTTTCCTACTAACTATCCCATGACTCTTCGCACCTTATCACTCCAAACACAAACCTCGCTCTGATACCACTAAATGGGGATGTCACGCCCCGAACCTCGAGCGCGCGCACAACCCTCAGTGGTCGATAGAATTTCGCAACGTTCCCAGGACTCGTCGTCGACCCTTTTTATTTTTATTGCACATGCGGAAGCAAATTAACTAATCCCCTGACAACGACATACATGGGATAGAAAAGCAGGACAACCAATTTCAAATCAAATACACTTTTATAAACACTTCAAGCTTATACAGAAGGTCTATGTCAAAAAGAACTACTGAGCCACCTATGCTCCTGACCCTTCCGCTTCAAACTCTCGGCCCTTCACACTAGGGACACGAAAATGGTTATTCAATAACCAGTGAGATACAAATCTCAGCGAGTTCCACCCCTAAGCCTCGGTTAGTACACCAACTCGACTCGGGGTATCTATCAAGAACTACCCCACCACAAGCAACAACCAACAGTCGATTCGCATACAACCTTACCTGGTATGCCATACCCTGCACGTTATAATTCAGCACGATACACGCAATGCACATGGCCATTAGATGATACATTTTATCAATCACATATGAGTCGCGTCACAAGCGATCTCACCTGGCCATTGCCACACCCTGCACGTTACCGATTCATGCGTGCGTGCCATAAACAATGTGGGTCACTCATGCATTCCAATTGATCACTGCCATATAGGCATGATTATCGCCACACAGGCATGGTCTAATTGATCACCGCCACATAGGCATGTTCCACGCCACATAGGCAAGTTCCACGCCACACAGGCCAATTCTACGCCACACAGGCAAGTTCCACGCCACACAGGCTAGTTCTGCGCCACAAAGGCAAGTTCCACGCCACACAGGCACGATCTATGCCACACAGGCATAATTACCGCCACACAGGCATTTCACAAAGCCCACCCGACACATAGCGGGGCACGGATTCAACTTAACGATCACACAACCGCACCACCACAACTCCCTTTTTATCTTTGGGCACTTAGCCACTGCACACACACGCTTGCATTTACATTTTTTTAAATCATATTCTCCTCAAGGCGACCCACTTCGGTGTCCCTCGAACAAACCGTTTTTCCCCTTTTCTGTGGAAAACATACATTTTCATGCGGATGTTTATGCAATAACACATCCAATCACTTCATAAAATCAACATACATGAATTTTAGACACTTTTCGCATTCTGGATGAACAGTGCACGTGAACAGTGTTTCGTGAACAGTGCATCGTGAACAGTAAATTTCCAGAATTTAATAAATGATAAATTAAACTCATAAATCATTAAAATAATTAATTAAAACAATCAAACAAATTAATTAAGCGAAACAAGCTTAATTAAACACATAAGCACGATTAAGCAAATAAAGCAAGATTAAGCTAAACTAATCTAATCCATCCATCTAACCACCTATCTTAGGGCTAATACAACTTAATTAAATCACATAAACTAGAATTAAATCTAACTAAACCAACCCTAAGCAAGTTTAGGCACTAATCGAAGGATTAGGAGCTAAACTCACCCGTTAGGCGGGCCGGAGGCACCGACGCGGCGGCGGCGGCGACGGTGGCTACGCACCGGAACCTCTACAACGATGATCCAAGGTGGTCCCAAGCTCAACACAGCAACCATAGCTCGAACTCCCACCGAAACTTCTGAAAAACAGCCCTACCGGAGAAGAAAACAAGTTGAACGGCTTGGCCGGAGCTCCGGCGAAGGGGGTGGCCGACAACCGGCAGCACCAGGAGGTCTTGGGGGTCTTGCTGGAGGTTGGGATGGGCGAAGGAACGGCTGGAATGGAAGAAAAATGGCCGAAAATTTGAAACAGTGCAGGCTGCAGGCGGACCGACGGACCGGCGACCGGCGGCTTACGACGGCCGTACAGGACGGAAGACGGCTCCGTTAGGGAAGAAATTAGGCTCGTTGGAACGGTCTGTTTCTCCCGGTCACGGTGAAAGGTGGCTAGTTCTCTGATTCATCCGGGAAGACCACTTTTGACTCGGTTCTTCACTAAAGGGTCAGCTGGAGCAGAAACTGGAGGAGAGGGAGAACGAGGGAGAAAGAGCTCCGTCGACTTGGAGGCTGAAGGAGGGGGAGAGAGAGTGAAGTGAAGGCTGAAAGCACTCCTCATTAAGGCCATTAAATGGCTACTTCAATTCCCCATGCATGACATCATATTCTCTCTCTCCTCTTTTGCCCTTATCCACAAGCTCTAGGGGCATTTTGGTCATTTCACCTCGCACACAAATATGACCTTGGGCTGAAATTGGTGGATGGGCCTAAGGATTGGGCTTGGCCATGAATAGGAATGGGCTTGGGAATTGGTTAGGCTTGAAAAGGCTAAGAATTGGCCCATGGGCTTAAAAGATGAATAGTTGGTTTAGGCCCAATGCACTCATTTGCTTGACTTAGGCCCATTTGGTGGCTGTCCCAACTTGGGCCTAAGGCCCACACTGACTTGGCCCGGCCCATGTCCTCACGGGCTCGAATCCTCAGTCCGAATCCCTTTTTCAATTGCTCGGCTTCACTGGCTCTGTCGACTGTTGAAGCGACTTCATCCAAAGTCCGTCCCGGACATTCCCGATAATTCGAAGTCCAATCCTAAGTTCTCTTGCCATGTCAATTTCGCCAAATGCCATTTCGGTTACAACTCAGACTGACGGGTGGCTGTGAGGATTCACGTGTGACCGACTCCTGCCAAACCACGTTCAAGACATCTCGACCCATGGACGTCCTTGACTACATGAAATTACGGAGGATAGATTCTTATTTCAAAGTACACGATCACTAAGGATCGACATAGGATAGTTCGTGGGTTCGATAACGATAAACGGAATCACCCGTCGTTCCATTATGTTCTGTCCGCGAATCAACTTCTAGTCGTCCTTTGAATCGGCCTGCCTATCTACAGGATCATCCTCACGCAAGTCTCACGGTGAAGTCGTTTTCCCAGGTCGAGTCCTTTAGTCGTATGAGTTCTGTCCTCAATAGCCTTTCCCTTCAAGGTCAGTATCTCAAGAGTGATCAATTCTGAGTGAGATCAACCAACAATGCATTGACGAAATTCACATCCATTCATTCCTCAAATGGCTCGAATTTCAGGATGTCACACTACAACTGTAACATTATGTGCAGACTCAACTCTACCCTTCTTACTCTTCAACTTAAAATAATTCCTTCTAAGATGCCCCATCTTGCCACTGTTGACATCTGATTTTTAGCCGGCATGTCATTAAAAATAAAAACTTGAGATTATGGTTTCCGAACACGATACAACCCATTTCTCTTTACATTCTTGTGTCGACAGAGAACTCTTTTTTATTTTTGTCTTAGTTTAGAAGAATGCAGAAAAGAGAAATAGAGAATTTTCTATATATGTTGGTATGTAATAATGAGGTCGGCTATTTATAATAACAAATTATTATACAATCAATTATAATCAATCATAGAGATAACTAGAATATTATAGATATTGTAAAGATATACTGAATATTATAGATATCTAGAATATCATAAATAATCTAAATATATCTAACATCCCCCTCAAACTCAAGGTGGCATCGAAAAAGTCAACTAGAGTTTGAAGAAAAGATCTTGAAATCGCCTAGGTGGATGTGCCTTAGTGAAGATATCAGCAGTCTAATTAGTAAGGGGAGTGGAAACAAGTTGTGTAGTGCCATAAAGCACGTGATATCATATGAAATGATAGTCAATCTCAATATTTGGTAGGCTCATGGAATACATCATTATGAACTATTTGAATAGCACTTCGGTTGTTGCAGTAAATGACTATTCCACCATTAGACGGACTCCCATGTCTTCTAATAAGCATTATAACCAAAGTAGTTCTGATTTGGTGTTAGCAGGAGCACGATATTCTGCTTCTATCCTAGATCAAGTGACAATGATTTGTTTCTTGCTATGCCATGATATGAGTGAGGTACCAAGAAAGAAGTGATAGCTTGTAGTGGAGCAACGATCAAGAGAGTCACCAGCCCAATCAACATGACAATAAGCCTTTAACTCCAAATTAGAGTTGGCATAAAATTGAAGACCATGAAATAAGGTACCCTTAACATAGCGAATAATATGAAGGACAATAGCAAAGTGAGTTGCATGTAGTATGGTCATGAACTGATTGACTATAAGCATGGCATAGGCAATATTGGGATGGGTAACAGTGAAATATACGAGACTGCCAACCAACTGTCGATAATGTGTAGGATTTAAAAAGGGTGGTTCCATCTTTGGCATCACATTTGGCATTAGCCTCAATTGGTGTTGTAGTAGTCTTCGAATCAACAAATCCCCCTTGAGAAAGAAGATTAGTGGCATATTTTGCTTGAGAAAGATACTAACCTGAGGAGTATGAGGAAACCTCCAAGCTTGGAAAGTAACTGAGTTGCCCAAGATCTTTCATTTCAAACTGCTGACTGAGATACTATTGGTGTTCTGTAATACCAATACGATCGTTGCCAGTAATGACCATGTCATCCACATATAATAGAAGTCGAATATACCCACGAGAAGTTCTCTAAACGAAAAGAGCATTGGCATGGGGACTGGATCTAAAACCAAGACATTCCATGGTGGAACTAGACTTAGAATACAATGAGGAGCCTATTTCAATCCATATCAAGCTTTTCGTAAACAATAGACTTTATTAGAGGCAGTAATGTACCCAGGAGTAGGCTCTATATAAAGTTCCTCGGTAAGAACGCCATTAAGAAAAGCATTTTTAACATCCATCTACAATAGAGGCCATTGCTTGATAGCTATAACAGCAATAAGACTTCAAACAGAAGTAAAACATGCAACTAGAGCAAACATCTCGTCATAGTCAATTCTATACTCTAAGTAAAACCTTTTGCTACTAGCCTAGCTTTGTAACGTTCCATTGTACCATCAGCCTTAGTTTTGATCTTATATACTTGTGACATCCCGATTTTCTGATTCTGTTTTCGATTGAATTAGTTGGGCTTTTCATCGACGTACCTATAGTCTTTTTCTCTGAGATGATCACTCATGAGATAATTAATCTATCAGGTGAAGCATTTAAGGAATGTAAACGTAACAAACTTGAGAATTCGACCAGAAATCGACTGCTCAACAATGCTAATTTGCAAGGGTTAATACGACACTATCAAAATCGACTAGAGATCGAAGATAGGTCAGTTCGATAGAGGCACATGATTAAAGTGTGGGTGATTCCACCTAATTGCAAAATTCTCGTCGAACGTCACTAAATTGATTTTTCTGTTATTTATGTATCCTGTGTCCATATTTGAAACCTCGAGATTACTACAACCAAGAGTCGCCAATGAGTCGAAGATGTACAATGTGACTCGAAAGTAATCGACCATGGGTCGATTGCGCTAAAAATTCCTAAAAGCTACTCACTAGGTTAGGTCACGCCAAAATTCGTGCCCAGTTGAAATTAACCGCGAATTTGAACCCGATTTTAGAAATTGAAAGTTTTGTCATGTCATGATTTATTTAAAGAACGTCGACTCATGCTCCGAAGATTTTTCTGCAAACCAAAGTTTTTGGCGAAAATTCAAAGTTTGGGCATTTTGGACAGGTAAATTCAGAGGGCTGTTTTTGGGTGCGCTTTTGGCGTTCAAGTGGGATCATTTGGTGAGGGAATTGCAATGATTTATTGTGGACACATTGGCTGGAATTTTTGGGCATCAATTGGATTGATTTGGAGGAGAATTGAAGTGAATTTGGAAGGGAAATGTACAAAATTCGTAGCCATGGAGGGGAGCAACATTTTGGACACTTTGGGAGGCTTGTTGAGGAAGCATTGGAGGGATAAGTGTCACGTCCCGATCCTCCAAGCGCGTGCCCATCCCTCTCGCGGTCGATTAAATAGGGATGTCCTAGGACGCATTGCCGGCCCATTCATTTTAATACACATGCGGAAGCAAATAAATAATCCCCAGACAACAACATAATGGGATAGAAAAGTAGGGCCATAATTTTGAAAACCATCAACACACTTATATATACATATCACAACCAGTCATATACAATACAAGCCGATATATATATATATATATATATATATATATATATATATATATGTTCAAGGTCTACAAAATAGGGGGTTTCACAAAACTACGGGTCCTCGTCCTTCTCTTCATTTTCATTCACATACCAATTGGAGCCTTCAGCAAAATGCACCGGTGACTCTGAATCTGTCATGTCCGACTCCATGTCTACCACTGAACTTTCTGGAGGATCTGCTGTACCATTCCCAAAAGCTACTTCTAGTATGTACATAGGAATCTCGGACTCGGGTATGGGACCTTCCCTCTCTCCATCTCGAGTTTGACGATACCATGCTCGTATTGATAAGGTACCTTATGGGGTAAGGCCTCACCGACCCAGATCATAGATTTCACTAGCTCATAGGTCCATCCCCTGGGGTTCCCATGTAGTGGGATAAAATACCTCTGCTCTGTCACCTTCTTAGGTTGACCAAAACGCTCAAGAGGAGTTGCCATCTAGGGATCTGAAATGTTATCCCACAACAGGGTGAGACAACATCTCAGTGAGTTCACCCCCTAAGACTCGACAAGGAAGAAAATACGCCTCAATTCCTTCTTGAAAGTTAGTACAATTCACAAATTTATCGAATCACTCCAACAACTCAAATCATCAAAACAGATCGAATCATTGATCAATCGACCCAGTCGATTTCAGCTCGTTAAGACCATCACACGATCATTCCAATTACCCATTCCAACTAATAATTATGGCCACACTTGGGCACGGCCAACTAAATGTTCAGCGGTGAATTACGGCCCAACGGGCATAGCCGGTTCCAAGTTCGGCGGTAAATTACGGCCCAATGGGCATGGCCATGCTTTGGTGGTTGATTGCGGCCCAATGGGCACGGCCATACTTCGGTGGTTAATTATGGCCCAATGGGCACGACCATACTTTGGCAGTTTCACTTGATCTAACTCATAACATCACGCACAACATGCGTCATCTCAGCTTCGATAGTCATCTTCCTACAACTATAAACCATCACATGATTATTCACCCACGACCAAGAACGTGGTATTCCACACTTAAATTCCTTAATTAAAATAATATCTTGACCTATTTTTCTCGTGTTAAAGATACCCGATAAAAATAATCGTGTGTGGGTACACGGTCAGCTTGAGCCAAAAATATAATATCTTTACTTTCAAAACTCCCACCATTTATATAGTCGATAACAATATTTTTGGCACTGTAAACCGACGCCCGATAATTTTCTAATTAAATATTGAAAATAATAAATTTTGGGATAAATACCCAAAAATGGCCAATCACACTCAAATTGCACAAAATAACAGCCAAATCAATCAATCAACCACATCATTGCAATTAGCATAAAATTTCGGTCACTGGCTATTCTGGTCAAATTTCCGGTAAATAATTAATTAATTAAATAATTACAGAAATTAATTATTAATGAAAATAAATAGGACTTAGGCCTGTAAAGCCTAATTAAAAACCGGGACGGGTGCGGAAAATTCCCAAACCTCGCTAGATATATACTAGGGCTTATCTAGTTGCTAATTACACTAATCTAACCACCTAACATGCATCAAGGATTAACTAATTCATTAATCTATTCTAACTAACTACCTAATCCTAACTTGTATATTTGGTAATATGGTTGGTTTGTGGCACGCTTGGAACTTGTGCGTGATGAGATGTGAATGGTTGTGTTATGGTCATGACAAAGGATGGCTATTGGAACGGTGATTTGTGTTGCGTTGAAGAAACCGAATGGATTGTAAGCAGGTAAAGGACTAAGTGCTACACGATAACAAAACTTCGTGTGAGTTAGCCTTATACTAGTGCTTATTGTAATTAAGGGCTAAATGTTACATGGTGAATTAAGTCGCATGGGAGCCACCTCTAGAGCCTTGCATTATTGTCATGCATAGTGAAGGGGTAAGTACTACACGATAACGAAACTGCATGTGAGCCACCTCTAGAGCCTTGTACCATTGCTATATGTGGTCAAGGGCTAAGTGCTACACATAACATAACTTTGTGGGGGCCACCTCTAGAGCGTTAAGCCTAAGATTGAGTTAGAACCTTGAGTTTGAATGTTGAGTTCGAATATTGAGTTTGGATATTGAGAGTGAATATGGGGTATGGATTGAACCACCGATATGAGATATCCACGCCTGATTATGGGACGAAATTGTGTGGTACGGAATAGGACGTGTCATAACGATTTGGCCTTATAATCGGGACTTCTGTAAATATTTGATGAGTGATGTGAAGTGTTTTGAGTATTGATTATGCATATTGTGTTTATAAGTGCATATGTGGTGCACTAATGTGCAGGGACGCGCTGAGGCGAGTTAAGTTATGAGTGGTGCATGTTTAGGACGTCTCTGAGTGAATTCTCGTCCTAATTGGGGTTCAGGGTGTTGACTCACTAAGATTTATTCTCACCCCGTTGTGGTTTACAATTTTTCAGGTACATAGTGTGGAGAAACCGGAGGGTGTCGTGGAGGATCCCGAGCCAGAATCGAAGGGATCCTGAGTATAGGTTGTCTAGTAGTTCTTTTGGGGCAGACCTTTAGTGTACAGACTTATAGGACTGACTTGGCTTGTATATAATGTGTGTTTTGTGAAATTTGCTTGTCCTACTTTTCTATCCCATGTTTGTTGTTGTTCGGGTATATGTTTAAATTTCGCTTCTGCATGTGCATAAAAATAATGGGTCAGCGACGCATCCTGGGAACGTCGCAATTTAGTCGATCGTCGAGGGATGTGCGCGTGCCCAGGGTTCGGGGCGTGACAACTGTCTGGGCAAGATGGCCCGCTATTTTGACAATCCTCCGCTCCTTATTAACTCCTTTCAAGATAATCTAGTTGGTCTTTCCCTAACATTGTTTATCGAGTTAGACTTGGAAAAGATCCATACTTAGGAGGATCTTGCTGACAAATTCCTACAGCAATACAAGTTCAACACCAAAATCGTCTCGACTCAAGAGGCGCTAGTTCAGGTCGAGAAAAGAAAGACTGGAACATTCAGAGCCTATGCTCAAAGGTGGAGAGCCACCACGCCTCTAGTGAAAACCACCCTTGTTTGAGAAGGAGGCTATGAAATTATTGCTTCAAGCCATGCCTTGGGACTTCTTCGAAAAAATATATAATCATACACATGTTAACTTTGCCGCATTAGTAGAGTTAGGTGAATGCATTGAAAGGACCATGCAAGAAGTAAGGGCTGAGACCACGAATCGCCGGTATGCCCTAAAGAATGGCAATGAGTCATCTATGGAGATTACTTATATACAAAACTCCTCTCAGAATATGTACAATCCTCCTGCTCATAAACCTGTTGTGGAAGTTGGGGATTCTTATCGAAATTTTGATCGCAAAGGAAAAGCCTTGCAGAGGCAATTTACTCCATTGCCCATACCCATGTCTTAGCTACTTCCAATGCTGATCGAAAGTCATCTTATGGCGATAGAAATCCCGAGGAATAATTCGCCGAAGTTCCCTGGGTTTGACCCTAATAAGACTTGTGAGTATCACATGGGAGAGAATGGTCACCATGTGGATAACTGCTTCATACTTCGTTCCAAGATCTAGAACCTGCTGGACAGGAATTTGCTCACCTTTAAGGATTTGATGCCAAATGTCCAACAGAATCCACTCCTAAAGCATGCTGAGGACGTCAATGGAATTTTCGGGGATGATGACAAGCGTCCACTCTTGATAGATATGCAAAGTTGAGGCAAATCATGTCCTTCACTGATCACCAATTAAAAGGCGACATCACTCATGATGAGATAATAGCTTGCTTAGCAAAGTTGGTTGAGCTATGAGTCTTTCAATATGAAGATGGTGAACCCACTCGAGGATAGATGTCTTTACTTGAAGTTGATTTTTCTAGCAAAGGCATAATCTCAAAGGTCATAAAGGAGGCTAAGAACCCAAGCCAAGATGACACTTGAAAGGAGGATCGTCCAGCCTTAAAAAGGGAAATCCCCTATGTACCAAGACTCTGAACCAATAGCAAGGATGAACATCGAGCTTCCCGCATGGGCAGTAAGTTCATTAAAAAGGCTCACGAAACTGGTGAAGTAGTTGATATCCTTGGCCAACTAAGTGGAAAATGCGACTTTAAGACCAAGTTCACACTACCACTGAGTTTCTTTATTGATGTAAAGGACATTGTCCCAAGTGGATGGGATGATGAAGAGGATCTGACTCTAACTTTGTCGAGGAACGAAGAAGCCCACTCTAATGATGATGATGAAGATGAAGACAGGAACTCCTATTGGAATCGAGAGTTTGCAAGGAAAGCCTGTAAGAATGGTGAGGTAGTGAATACTCTTAGGCAACCTTGTGAGAAGTATGACTTTATGGTTAAGTATACTCCTCCAAATTATTTCCAAAATCCTAAGGACATCATCCCTAGCAGATGGGGAGATGAGTACGACGATGACTTTGTAGCTATGATTGAGCTGGTTGTAATCGATCTGACCAAGAAGGATGTCCTTTGCAAGACTCGCGTGAATGATGTAAATCCTGTTAAGTTGGGCTCACTAGTTGACCATTTTGAAGCTATAAGGATCTCAAGTGCGGGTTTTGAACCCATTGTCATCGAATTACCACCACAAGTTGGTGAATGTTCCAAGACCAAGGTGCCTCTCACTTGTAACACCAAGGCGGCCCCTTTGAATTACAATGTGAACGAGATCGACGCCTTCACCCAATCGGGTTGAGTCTATCCACCCCGTGAGGGCATTAAGAAGAAGGCCGTAACCGACAAGGAAGCTGAACAACCCCTCAAAACACTCAAGACAAGCGAGGTAGAGGTGATAGAATAGTTACGCTAGATGCCCACTCAAATTCCTTACTAGAGCTCTTTAAGTCTTCAGAAAAGCATAGGAATGCCCTCCTCAAAATCTTAAACGAAGTCCATGTGCCTGAAACTATTTGAGAGGTACAGTTAGAGGAATTTGTAGGTTCCATACTCCTTAGAGATCAAATAACTTTCTCTAAGAAGGATCTTCCTCCCGAAGGGCAAACCCACACTAAAGCACTATATGTGTTCGCTCAACATTTTGGTACCAGGATCTCGGGGGTAGTGGTCCATACTAGTCCTGCGTTGAACATTTGCCTCTATCCACCCTTCATTCGTTGGGAATTAGCATGGAAAGCATCTGCTTTCCAAAGATTCTTGTCTGAGCTTTCGACGGAATGAGAAAGGAGTCATTAGAGGAAATTGACTTGCCGCTGATGGTTAGTCCTGTCACCATTACTTAAATATTCCAAGTGCTCGATATCCCAAACAACTTTAGCCTGCTGTTGGGACGTCCTTGAACCCATGCCGCGGGGATCATTTCCTCAAGCCTTCATCAAATGATGAAACTCGCTGTCGATGGCAAGATTGCGACCATTAGATGCAAAAGAGATGTGGAGACCTTCCATAACACAGCCATACCTTACATCGAGCCGAACTTAAGGGGGAATCGAGCTACCACTCATTTGATCTCATGTCTGTGACCCATGTGCCTGCTAGGTCAATCATCAAGAAGCCTTAATTCTCGAAGACGTCTTTAATGTCGAGCAAAGGATTACTCAAGAATGGATTCGCTATTGGGAAGGGCTTGGGCAAGCTTGCCTAAGGTGTGTCAAATCCCATTGAGGTGATAAAGAGAAACAAGCGTGAAGGCCTGGGTTACCAAGGTGACTGAAAGGGCGAAGGTAACCGAAATGGTTTAAATATTAAGTGTAAGAGCTATCAACACCTTATGCCTCCACCATTGAAGGATTTCTTCTCTGACCCACCAAAGCTCTTGGAAGAAGAGGAAGTTACTATCCATCACTTTGGCAACCTATTTGAAGATGGCATGATTGGTGCCATTGGTGAGATGAAGAGCTTGCCAATCCTGTTATGTAAAGGATGTTTCTAATTCATGCTTTTTATTTTAGTTGTATTCCATTCATTTCTCCCATGCGAAGGAATTCCATTTGTTTCATTCGTTTATATTTTGTAACAGCCTGGATCATGAACTTTATTGATCCAAGACAATATGCTTTGTAATGCAATTTTTGCGTATCAATAAAATTCACTTTTTGTTAATAGACATGTGAGGTATGCTTCGAGGCCTAGGCCTTCACACGATCTATAGTTTCAAAACATTTTTGTAGAACAAGGATGTCCGATGACATGAGGATAAACTCCCAATAAATTTTTCGAAAACTTGGAATTCAAAAACAAGTTTTTCATGACATATGCATGCATTGCATTTATTTATATTTAAATACTAACCATTTGCAATTGCATCTTAAGCATGACATTTGACATTATAATAGTCATTTGCATGGCTCGGATTTGCATTCAAGAGATTTTGGCGAACCTGATTATTCCAACTTAGAGAATGAGGATGATCCTCTGGTTATTGAAAGGGAATGGCTCAAACATGAAGTGTCCAAACCTCCTATCCAAGTAGCCAATCATCGTAAATTAAGGAGATTTAGATAACCCTAAAGAAATCAAGATTGGGGCAGGTCTTTCTCAAACAGACACCGATAGATTAATTGGACTTTTGAGAGAATACCGAGATGTCTTCACTTGGTCTTATGTTGATATGCCGGATTTAGATCCCGAGATTATGGAACATGCGTCACCACTTGACCTTAATATTCCCCCTAAGAAGGAGAAGCTCAAAAGACCAAAACCTGAGTTGTCTAAGAAAATCGAAGAGGAAGTCATGAAACTGTTGAATGTTGGTTTCATTGAAGTCACCTATTATACTGATTGGATTGCGATATAGTCCCAGTCATGAAGAAAGATGGAAGGGTCTGAGTATACGTTGATCACTATGGCCTGAATAAAGCAAGTCCTAAGGATTACTTTCTTTTGCCATATATTGATGTCTTGGTTGACAGTATAGCTAGTTTCGAGTTATTCTCCTTCATGGATGGACTCTCCGGTTACAACCAAATCCAAATGAAAAAGGACGACAAAACTAAAACATCTTTTATCACTCAATGGGGAACATTTTGTTACAAATTTATGCCCTTTGGCTTGAAAAACGCCAGGACAACTTATTAAAGAGCTATGGTGGTGTCGTTCCACGACATGATGCATAAGGAGATTGAAGTCTATGTTGATGACATGATTGCAAAATCAAGACAAGGTGAGGACCATATTGGAGTTTTGAGAAAATTATTTAACCGATTGAGAAAGTTCAAGTTGAGACTTAACCCCGCCAAGTGCATATTTGGGGCAGTCTAGGAAGCTCCTCGGATTTATGGTTAATAACGAGGGCATCGAAATAGATCCCTCCAAGATGAAGGCCATATGTGACCAAAAACCACCCTCTACTCTTAGGGAAGTCCAAAGTCCACTAGGAAGATTGAACTATGTAGTGAGATTCATATCCCAACTATTAGAAACCGCTAAGCCATTCTTCAAGCTATTGAAGAAGAACATCAAAATCAATTGGGATGAAGAATGCCAGAAATGTTTCGAAGAACTTAAGAGATACCTTTCGCAATCCCCTGTATTGGTATCGCCCATTCAAGGCGTGCCTCTAATCTTGTATCTCACTATTCATGAAGAGTCTTTGGGAGCCATGTTGGCGCAAAAAGGATCAAAGGATGGGATAGAACGTGCCATATACTACCTCAATAAGAAGTTCACTAGCTTCAAGGTCCAATATCCTAAGGTGGAAAAGATGTGTGTAGCATTGATTTGGGTTTTACACCGGTTGAGGCAATATACTCTTCACCATCGCATTCTGCTGGTGATTGAGAATGACCCAATCAAAATACCTTTTGGAGAAGCTTGTATTGGTCGGAAGACTCGTTAAATGTCAAAGATTACTCTCTGAGTTCAATATTCGAAGCATGGCACAGAAGTCTATCAAGGGACGAGCCATAGCTGACATGTTAGCTGAAAATCCTGAGAGATCCGACAGTTGGGATAAGATTGATGAATGGATTTATCTAATCTCACATGACAAATGGATCATGTATTTTGATAGTGCTGTTAATCTTTCTGGTTCCAGCATTGGCGCAGTTCTAATATCCCCAAATGGCCAACATTACCCAATGACTGCAAAGCTGGTATTCCCTTCTACCAATAATATTTCTAAATATGAATCTTGTATTCTTGGTCTGTAGTTGGCCATTGATTTGAAAGTCTGAAAGCTTCAAGTCTACGGTGATTCCGCACTTATCATCCTCTAGACAGGAGGTGAATGGCAAACATGAGACACAAAGTTGATTTCTTACCACAAATATCTCGAAGACCTGGTCAAGGGATTTGACGAAATCCCTTTTGACTGTCTGCCAAGATCACAATATCAATTTGTTGATGCCTTGGTGACTTTAACAATTATGTTGCAAGTAACTAACGGCTTGAACATTGATTCGTTACAAATTAACATCTTAAAGAAGCTTGCTTATTGCATGATGATTGAAGAATAACCTGATGGTCAACCCTAGTATTACGATATCATGAACTTTCTTCGAGAAGGTAAATTTCCCTAAGAGAGTCAAGCCAATGATCGAAAATACCTGATGAAGTTGGCATTCAAATTCTTCCTTAGTGGAGGAGCCCTTTATAAAAGGTTTTTCGATTCAGTTTTACTAAAGTACGTAGAAGCACAAGAAGCCAAACTACTGATGAAATACATGAAGGAGAGTGTGGTCCTCATATGAATGGCCATCTCCTGGCAAGACAAATCATGAGGTTTGGTTACTATTGATTGACCATGGAAGCTTATTGTATTCAACATGTGAGTTGCTGTCACCAATGTCAAATCTATGGAGACAAAATCAATACTTCTCTTAATGAACTGCATCAAATGTCTGAATCCTGGCCTTTATACTCCTCCTAATGAACTGCATCAAATGTCTGAATCCTAGCCTTTCTTGATGTGGGGCATCGTCATCATCGGACCGATTAATCCTAAGGTGTCAAATGGACATCACTTTATCTTGGTGGCCGTCGATTACTTCACCAAAAGGATTGAAGCCAATTCTTATGCCCACGTTACTGCAGAAAGCATGGCAAAGCTCATCCGTCGTGATATCATCGCTTGATATAGAGTTCCCGAAGCGATCATCACCGACAATGGATCAAACTTGAAGAACAAGATAGTGGACGGATTACTCAATGAGTTTCATATTTGCCACTTAAATTCTTCTCCTTACCGCCACAAACGAATGGAGCTGTGGAAGCGGAAAATACGAATATCAATAAAATTTTAGCCAAAATGGCTGAAAACTATCGTGATTGGCATGATCGGTTGCCATATGCTTTGATGGCTTATCAAACTTCAATTCGTACTTCAACTTGGGCAACACCATTCTCATTGGTGTATGGAATGGAAGCCATATTACCTGTGGAAGTAGAAATCCCTTCACTAAGGGTACTTTCTCAAGTCAAGCTCTTTGAAGCTAAATGGGTTCAACAAAGGTTTGAACAACTCAATATGATCGATGAAAAAAGGCTAAAAGACCTATGCCATGGACAAAGCTACCAGAAACAAGTAGTTAAATCATTCAACCGCAAGGTTCGACTGAGACATTTTGAGATCAATGATCTTGTCCTAAGAAAGTTCTACCTATTATTATAGATCCTCATGGAAAGTTCACTCCCAACTACGGAGGTCCATGTATTGTAAAGAGGGTGCTACCTGGTGGAGCATTAATTCTTGTGGAAATGAATGGTCAAGAATTGCCAAGGCCTATAAACACTAATGCTGTTAAGAAATATCATCCATGAATAAAGTGAAAGTCCTTTGAGCCACTTTTGGACTAAATCCGAGCCACTTTAGGATGTTTGCATCAAGCATACATATTGCATCTACATGTTTGTTTATTTTGCAAGTACCAAAAGATCTCCAAGGAAGACTTCACATATCCACGAGAGATCAATTCCAGAAATACAAAACCTCCAAAAAGTGAACACTTTCTTTAGAACTTAGAAGTGGCCCTATCACTTAGAACACCCAAAGAGTCAATCAAAACTCTAGAAGTGGATCCCTTTGCAAACAAATCCTATTTTGTCTATAAATTTCTTTCAACCTTATCTCCAAGAGTCTCCTCAATAGAGTCAAGGGAAGATACTTTTGAAAAATATTCTTCGTATCTTAATTCCCCATGGAAAGGAATTCATCCATTTGATGTTTTGGAAAACCTTAAAAGGATTGTGAAATATGCCAAGTGGGAGTACCTAAAATGATGAGAGGCAACTATTTGCCAAATACGTCCTTATACATACTCCTTGAGAGAATTGAGTGAAAAGAACTGTGTTTAGGACATAGGATTCATTCACAGTGAATACATGAATTAAAATGATAAATGCATGTTCTTCTCATTCCCAAACACTATCGGTGTCCCTTGCAAGCCACTTTGAGCCAAATAGGGAGCGTTTCCAAAATAACCCCATCAAGAACAACCCCACATTGGGGCAAAATAGGGGGTCCTGGATGAAAATTATGGAGCAAAAGATCAATAAAGATTTTATTGCATTCACTTGCAATACCCTTCAGGTGAAATAAAATCTTTATTGCATTTACTTGCCTCAGTGTGGGGAGATATTGATTGAATATTTATTTCGCCTCATAGTGCATACCCTTTGTAAGCCCATGACCAAGCCATCATTACGGTCTTTTCAAGAGATCTTTTAATCAATGAATTATATTCACTATGAACATTGCCAAATCAAAGGATGGGAACCAAAAAAAAAAAAAAAAAACCTTTTTGAAAGTTAGTGTGAGAGACCTCTTTGATTAGGTTATCTCCAATATTGACATATTTGATTTAAACTTTTGACGGTTAATCAAACTTCATTTTGTTAAAATCCTCTTCGAAGGAATTTGATAATCGGTATCATTTGCCAAGATATGTTTGAATGATTTTCATAAGATTGGCTCTCGAGCAATCTTGAAATCCTTTTTCAAAATATATTTTCTCTAGTGAATTGGTTTTTGGTAATCTTAAAGCATACCCCTTGTTAAAGGTTTTTGGTCATCCTAAACCATAACCCCTTTGTTATAGGTTTTAGTCATCTAAACCATATCCCTCATTTTTATTTTTATTTTTGGTTCTTGATAAACCTTAAACCTCATCCCTTAGGTTCCTGGTCAGCTTTAAACCTAGTTCCTTAGGTTCCTGGTCAATCTTGAACCTTGTCCCTTAAGTTCCTCGTCAACCTTGAACCTCGTCTTTTAGGTTTCTGGTAAACCTTAAACCTCGTCCCTTAGGTTCCTAGTAAACATTAAATCTCGTCCCTTAAGTTCTTGGCCAACCTTAAACCTTGTGTGACATCCTGGTTTTCTGACTCTGTTTTCGATTGAATGAGTTGGGCTTTTCATCGACGCGCCTATAGTCTCTTTCTCTGAGCTGATCACTCATGAGATAACTAATCTATCAAGGGAAGTCGTTAAGGAATCTAAACGCAACAGACTTGAGAATTCAACCAGAAATCGATTACTCGACCGTACTAA
This sequence comes from Eucalyptus marginata, assembly GCA_014182565.1. Classification (NCBI taxonomy): domain Eukaryota; kingdom Viridiplantae; phylum Streptophyta; class Magnoliopsida; order Myrtales; family Myrtaceae; genus Eucalyptus; species Eucalyptus marginata. Next base: position 41,673,365 of record CM024589.1, on the reverse strand, counting down.
TCTGCAAGGGTCAATACGGCACCGTCATAATCGACCAGAGATCGGAGATAGGTCGGTTTGACTGAGGCATGTGATTAGAGTGTAGGTGATTTCAGCTAATTGCAAAATTCTCATCGAACGGCACTAAACTCATTATTTTGTCATTTCGTACCCTGTGCCCATATTTGAAGCCTCGAGATTTTCACAACAACCAAGAATCGCCAATGAGTCGAAGATGTACAATGTGGCTCAAAAATAATCGACCATGAGTCAAATGCGCTAAAAATTCCTAAAAGCTACCCAGCAGGTTAGGTCATGCTAAAATCGTGCTCGGTTGAATTTTATCGCGAAAGTGAACTCAATTTCAGAAATTGAAAGTTCTGTCATGTCACGATTTATTTTAGGAACGTCAACTCATCCTCCGAAGATTTTTCTACAAACCCGAGTTTTTGGCGAAAATTCAAAGTTTGGGCATTCTGGACCGATAAATTCAGTGGGCCATTTTTGGATACGTTTTTCGCGTTCAAGTGGGATCATTTGGCGAGGGAATTGCAAGGATTTATTGTGGACACATTGGCTGGAATTTTTGGGCACCAATTGAGATTAAATTGGAGAGGAATTGAAGTGATTTGGAGGGGAAATGTTGCAAATTCGTAGGTCTATGGGGCAGCAACCTTTTGAACCCCTTAGATGGCTTCTAGGGGAAGATTGGTGAGGGAAAGTGCACAAGGGATGAGGCTGAAGATGGTGGGGGCAAGTGATGAGTGTTTGAGATATTATTTGTGGACTTTAGAGGCCTTTAGGTCCCCCCTTTTAGTTGAGCCCTTCTTCCTCTTCCTTGCTGCTGCTTTCTCCACTGTTGTTGTAGTTTGTGAGGTCAAAACCAGAGGAAGCCAATAGAGAACTAGCCAGCCAAGCCCCTACACCATCGATCACCCCTCACGCCGCCAAGCACCGTTCGAGCTGTCGTCGAAGCTGCTCGCCTACATGGCTCTAGCTCACGCGTCCTCCGCCGGTCCGCACGTCCCGTGCGCCCTTGTCCAACCACCGTTCACCGCCCCCAAGCCACTAGACCCCCACCGCTTGCCCACTAAGTCCGCCGTTGCCGTCCACCTCTCGCCCCCCGCCTGCCATTTTGCCCATCCGCCCTTGGTCCCCTCCGGTTCAGCCTTGGACAAAAGCAGTTCCAAACCTCAGCAAGAGTTGGAATTTGTGGCCCATTTTCGACCCCTTCCAAGCCTCGTCAGGTGTCGCTGCAGGCTTGAGTCTCGCCCACCTTGGCGTCGCTGTCACTGTGAACTCACCAGCCCGCTAATTCGGTGAGTTTACATGCTAAACCTTGCTTCATAGGTTAATTATGCTTAGTAGGTAATTAGATTAGCTTAAGTATGGTTTAGGTGGTTAGTTTAGATTAATTAGTTATTTAGTTGCTTAATTAGGCTAATTAGGTGGTTAGATTAGACTAGTTAAGGGTTAATTAGGTTGCTTGATTTATGTAGATAGCTGCATTATTTTTCTAGGCCCGTTTAGGTGGTTAAATTAGTGTTTTAGGCCTAAGTATGCATTTATTGATATAAATTACATTTATTTAATTATTTTTATAATTTATTTAATTATTTGATATTTTCTAAAATTTATATCGGGATAGCCCATAGTTGGAATTTCATGATGATGGCAGTGGTGTGCTTAGTTTATGCAATTGATTGTTAAATTGTGAAATTGAGTGATGATTCTGATTTTTGAATATTTATTTCAAAATTTCAAAATTTTGGTATTTAATTAAAAATACCGGGTGTCGGGTTTTGACACAAAAATGTTTTTAAATACTATATCAAATAGTCGGATTTTGAAAGGAAGGATATCAGTTTTTCTGGTTAGACCTGATTGTGTACACACACACGATTATTTTCACTGGTGTTTTTAATACGAATAAAATAGGACAAGCGCATTATCTTAATTAAGACATTTGAGTGCAATGCATGGTATCCTTGGTCGGAATTGAATGATCATGTGATGGTTATGAGAACCCATCCCTGATGTGCGTCGGGTGGACGATGCCCCTATATGGGATGCTCTAACAATGGATGCCGGATCGCGATAGAGGCTGGACTGAAGCACCTTCAGGAATGCCGTCCTCGATGTGCATTGGGTGGATGTTGCCATGCTCAAGGGATGAGACAAAGCCTGGCTACGCCAAAACACCGATGTTCGTGGGGTAGATCGTGCCTGTGCAGGCAGTAATCAATTGGAACGCGTGATTGATTGAGCTAGACACGCCTGATTATGGGACATAATTGTGTGGCACGGAATGAGACGTGTCATAACGATTTGGCTTTATAATCAGGACCCCTGTGATTGATTGCGATGTGAGTGAGATGTTCTAATTGATGTGTGAGCATTTATTATATGCATATGTGATATGAATTGTACTAACGTGCATGAAGGAACTGAGGCGAGGTGAGTCTTCTATGATGTGTGATTAGACTACCTCTAGGTGTATTTCTTTCCTAATCGGGGTTTAGGGCGTGAACTTACTGAGACATCGTCTCACCCCGTCGTGGCCTTAACTTTTTCAGGTTCGTAGATGGCGGTTCCCCCAATACGTTTTGGACAACCGAGGGGGTATACGGAGCTGAGTACTGACGTCCCTGTTCCCAGGAGTCTCTAGCTCCATGAGCTCATCGTGACCACCATCTTGGTCAATGAGGGCCGACCTCAGTTGGTACCTCATCGGTTAAGAGCGTGGTTCCATCATAGGCCTAATGGGGTCTGGGAAGGTCCCCTGGAGGGTTCTGACATCCCCACCGTTGCGGTCAACACCGCGGCGGGTGAGGGGGTAGCTGATCCCCCGAATGCTGTCATGGAAGACCCAGAACCTCCGGAGGTCTCAGAGGTCACGGTTGAGGAGTCTTGTGCCTAGATGGCTTAGTGACTCTTCTTTTTGGAGTTAGGCCTTTGTTTATAGACTAGTTTGTATATAAACTCAGTTTGCTTATAAAAGTGTTTTGTGAAATTTGTATCCTACTTTTCTATCCCATATTTATGTTGTTTGGGGATTGTTTATATGCTTCTACATGTGCAATAAATCGATTAGGTTGGTGACACGTCCAGAGACGTCGCATTTTTATCGACCACCAAGGGACGTGCGCGTGCTCGAGGTTCGGGGCGTGACATCCCCGCCTAGAGTGGTATTAGAGCTGGTTAGTGTATGGAGTGATAAGGTGTGATGGATTTTAGGGATAGTTAGTAGGAAATGCCTTTTTATTATGCTAATGCATGTGATTGATAGCTGATTGGTAGATTTTTTTATGTGATTGCTCAAGTTCTAATTCTGTGTGGAATTGGAAAGCAAGTTTATGTAAAGAATCTGCATAATAAGTGATCAAGAGTAGAGGACGCTAGAAAGAGGACTGTAAGACCTGTTACTTGGGGTAGGTGCCGACAAGGATTGGTACCCGAGGTGGTAGAGGTAGAGCGTAGGCTCAGGCCAGCGCAAGTGGATTAGCGCCACCGCCGGTCGGTGCTGGTGTAGCAGCCCCTGGTGATCCTAGAATCGATGGGATCGTTCAGGCGCTTGAGACTCTTAGGAATTTAATGGGGCAACAGACCCAGAATCAAGCCGCCGCCACTACCGCCGCCGCGCCGCCATCGCTGCCGCCAGTCTTTGTCACTAATTTGCCGCCGTTCGATGCCACCGCCGCCACACCTGCCGAAGTTCCACCTGGGAACATGGTTGTTGAGAGGCCAATGCATAAGCTCGTAAAGCAATTCCTGATGCTAAACCCACCGAGCTTCACTAGTGCAGGAGATCCCGAGGATGCAACACTTTGGATCCAAGACTTGGAGAAGGCCTTTTGAACTGCTGATGTGCTCTGAGGAAGAGAAGGTTGTCCTTACAGTATATCGGCTATAGGGTAACGCAAGTACCTGGTGGAGGGCCACCAGAGGTAGAGTAGTCCTAGAGACATAGTTCCAGTGTGGAATGCCTTCCTCGAAGCCTTTAATGGCAAGTACTTTTTTAACAGCGCCCGAGAGTAGAAGATGGAGGAATTCCAGCGCCTCCTTCAAGTAATGATGACAGTGGACCAGTATGAGGCCAAATTTGCAGAGCTGTCGCAGTACACTCCCAGACTGGTAGAAGATCCTGAAGACAGAGCTAGGAGGTTTAGGAATGGCCTCTGACCGAGGCTGAAGAATCCCTTAGTACCGTTCAACCTGAAAGATTACAACGACTAATACGAACGGGCTCAACTAATAGAGAGGAATCTGAGTGAGCAAGCTGCTGCATTCGGGTCGAGGTTCAGTTCAAGCAAAGATGGGAACCGATTTGGGAAGAAGCACATGACCGAAGGAAGGTACCCTATTCCACCTAATAGGAAAGTGGGGTAGGAAAGTTAACGCTGAGCTTTAACGGCGTGTGTCACTTCTGCAGAAGGCGACATGGATCGACCCCGTACCATTTTAGGACGGGTGCATGCTATGAGTGTGGCCAACAGAATCACTTGGCTAGAGACTGTCCCAGAAAGCAGAGGGGACCACAGCAATGTCGCCATCGCCACCGATGGGTCAGAATAGAGGGTTCGCACCGTAGAGTGCACATCAGACTAGACTAAACAGGCCTCCAGCTCAGGGAAGGGTGTACGCTGTCACCAGAAGATAGGCAAAGGACTTGCCTGATGTGATCACAGGTATGATCTTGTTGAATGACCATGCTGCTTATGCCTTATTTGACCCTGGCGCTACTCATTCATTTATAGCTGAGTAATTTGTTAAGCTAGTACGGTTGAGTCCTAAATTGTTGGAGTCAGCGGTTAGCATATCTACACCATTAAAGGATAAGGTGTTGTCTACAGTAGGCTGTCCTGTTTGCAAGTTAGCGATTGGTGAGCAAGAGGGGAGGATAGATTTGATAGCCTAGCCATGTATTATTTTGATGTGATAATTGGCATGAACTGGCTCACCAAGCAAAGAGCTAAGATGGACTGCTATTGTAAAGAGATTTTGTTTAACCTTGTTAGTGGGTGAAAGTTTTGAGTTTATTGGGAGTCGAGGAGGACCCTCCATTACCTTAATCTCGTCGCTTGAGGCAACCATTTGTTAGACGGGGGTTGTCAAGGTTACTTGGCAACTATCGTGGATACAACAGTTGAGGAGCTAAAGATCAAGGATATCGTAATGTGTGCAAGAGTTTCGAGACGTGTTTCCGAAGGAATTGCCAGGCCAGCCTCAAGAAAGGGAGATTGAGTTCGTGATTGAGTTAGCCCCCGAGACGTGTTTTTGAAGGAATTGTCAAAGTTGAAAGAACTGAAGGTGCAGATGCATTAGTTGTTGGATAAGGGATTCATACGTCCCAATGCATCACCTTGGGGAGCACCAATTCTATTCATGAAGAAGAAAGATGGTTCGTTGCGCCTTTGCATCAACTATTGTCAACTCAATCAGGTGATGATCAAGAACAAGTACCCGCTACCGAGGATCGACGACTTGTTTGACCAGTTGCAAGGAGCGTCAATATTTTCTAAAATCGACCAGAGGACAGGGTATCATCAGCTAAGGATCAGAAAGGAAGACATACCGAAGACAGCATTTTGTACGCGGTACGGTCATTATGAGTTCACTGTAATGCTGTTTGGTTTGACGAATGCCCCAACTACTTTCATGGATCTGATGAATTGAGTTTTCAAGGAGTACCTGGATTAGTTTGTGATCGTTTTCATCGACGATATCCTGGTGTACTCGAGATGTCCTGAGGAGCACGAAAGGCTGTTGAGGACAGTGCTTCAGACTTTGAGGAATCATGAACTGTACGCTAAGTTCAGCAAGTGCAAGTTTTGGTTGACTCGTGTGGTGTTCCTAGGTCGCGTGATTTCAAGTGAGCGAATCTCTGTGGACCCAACCAAGATTGAAGCAATTATCAACTGGCCAAGACCAACGATAGTGACTGAGATTAGAAGTTTCTTGGGATTGGCAGGTTACTACAGAAGGTTTGTAGAAGGATTTTTAGCTTTAGCCTCGCCATTGACTCGATTGCTGAAGAAGGAAGAAATGTTTGTATGGACAGATAAGTGCGAGCGTAGTTTCGAAGAGTTTAAGCAGAGCTGACTACCGTACCAGTGTTGACAATTCCATTTGGTCCTAGAGGATACGAGATCTATAGTGATGCGTCGTTTGAAGGACTAGGTTGTGTGTTAATGCAGCGTGGCAGAGTCGTTGCATACGCATCCCGTCAATTGAGACCTCATAAGCTAAATTACCCGACGCATGACTTCGAACTCGCAGCGATTATTTTCGCTCTAAAGATTTGGAGACAATATTTATGTGGAGAAATGTTTCAGATCTTTACAGATCATCAAAGTCTCAAGTACCTATTCTCTTAGAAGGAGTTGAATATGAGACAGCATCTCTAGATGTAACTTCTTAATGAATATGATTGCAACATCTTATATCATCCTAGAAAGGCTAATAAGGTTGCAGATGCTTTGAGTCGGAAGTCTTCAATAGCATAGATGGTGATTAAAGAGCAGGTCTTACTCGAAAGAGCTCGAGATTTGATTTTCTAATTTGAGGTAGGCCACTTTTCAAATCTTATAGCCACCCTCAAAATTGAGTCGGAATTGCAGATCAGAATCAAGACGCTTCAACTGACAGACTTAGAGATTCAAAAGATCCTGCAAGAGAATACAAAAAAGAGAAAGACTAACTTTCAGATTTCTGAAGACGGAACACTGAGGTGTAATGAACGGTTGTGTATACCCGACGATGCAGAGCTTAAGATCTTGTCAGAAGCTCATCGTAGCAGTTACAGCATTCATCTAGGCAGTAAATGTATCAGAATCTGCGTAAACATTATTGGTGGACCGGTATGAAGGCGGATATCGCCAAGCATGTCGCCAAGTGTCTAGCATGTCAGCAAGTGAAGGCACGGCATTGTAAGCCAGGAGGACATCTGCAACCTCTTGAGATTCCCGAGTGGAAATGGGAACACATAATGATGGACTTTGTGATGGGCTTACCAAGGAGTCAGATGGGTATTGATTCCATCTAGGTTGTGGTTGACAAACTGACAAAGTCGGCTCACTTCATCACCGTTTGAAAGGACTATGCCTTAGATAGGTATGCAGAGTTGTATGTGCATCAAATCGTTCGTCTTCATGGAGTGCCGGTGACGATTATATCTGATAGAGACCCAAAGTTCACGGCATCCTTCTGGAAAAGCTTACAGACTGCGTTAGGAACAAAACTACAGTATAGTACGGCATATCATCCGCAGACGGATGGCAAGTCTGAGAGGATAATTCAAACCCTTGAAGACATGCTAAGATCTTGCGTGCTAGACTTCAAAGGAAGCTGGGAGGAATAGCTTTTTCTTGTTGAGTTCGCCTACAACAACAACTACCGGTAGAGTATTTAGATGGCACTGTTTGAAGCATTGTATGGCAAAGTGTGCAGAACACAAGTGTGTTGGGATGAAGTCAGAGAATGAAAGATCACAGGCCCAAAGTTGGTTCAGCAATTACTAGATGCAGTTGTAGTTACCAGGGACAGATTAAAGACAGCTCAGAGTCGCCAGAAAAGTTATGCAGATAAGCGTCGAAGACCTTTGGAATTCCAAGTTGGTGAGCAGGTCTTTCTAAAGGTGTCACCGATGAGGAGTACGTCGTGCTTCGGCAAGAAAGGGAAGCTAAGTCCGAGGTACATAGGTCCCTTAGAGATTCTAGAAAGAATAAGGACTCTGGCGTATCGTCTTGCATTACCGCCGAGACTGGGGCAAGTGCATGATGTCTTCCACATGTCGATGTTGAGAAAGTACGAACCTGACCCGAACCACGTGCTGAATTTTGAAAAATTAGACGTGGACGACAAAGTGTAGTACGTGGAAAGACCAGTTCAAATTGTAGATCGGAAGGAACAGATTCTACGCACCAAGACAATCCCGTTAGTCAAAGTGGTCTAGCAACATCACGGGACAGAAGGAGCAACCTGGGAAAGTGAAGACTCGATGAGATGACAATATCCCCACCTTTTTGTTTAAGATTTGTAATGGTTTAAATTTCGAGAACGATATTTTTATAAGATTGGAAGAGTTGTGACATTCGGATTTTCTGACTCTGTTTTCGATTGAATGAGTTGGGCATTTCATCAATGCGCCTATAGTCTTTTTCTCTGAGCTGATCACTCACGAGATAACCAATCTATCAGGTGAAGTCGTTAAGGAACCTAAACGCAACTGGCTCAATAATTCGACCAGAAATCGACTACTCGACCGTGCTAATCTGCAAGGGTGTGGCACCCCCAAAACTGCTAAGGTCTCCAGAGATACCAATCGTTCTACCTATTGCTTACTAGTTAATTGTCTTTGATTAAAAGGGGAGTTTTAAAGAAGGACCGGAGTTCAAAGGCATTTTTTTTTAAAAAGAGTTTAGCACAGCTCATAGCGAAATTAGAGACGAGTCTCACCATCCCTCTACTCTCTTAGCGATGGTACAATGCACACCCACTACACATTGAAGGAAACATAAGGCCGAACCACTTTTATTTACATTTTCAGGATGGACATCTTGGGTCGGTATAAACAAAAAGGAAACCAAGACTTTTCACTATGCTTGGCTACATCTCAAAAGAGATCATCGACCCCCTATATCGAACGTGTAAAACCTTCTATCTACAAGTGTCGGCTCCCTCTCCTCCCGCGGGCCATCACACCCATCCAGGTGCATCGGGCGGTGGTGGCGGCAACATCCCCAGCATCACCCCGTCATGTCGGACATGGACGGACAGGAACTCCTGGATGACGGGGCCCCCAGCCAGGCCCACATCATACATCACCAGCACCCGAACTCGCATGAACACCAACCCAAGGATGGTGACGCATACGTGCTCCATGCACTCGACCTCCACATCCGAGGGAAGGCCGTAAAAAGTACCACGCGAGACTGGAGGGAGAGGCATCTCTCTAATCTGAAATGTTAGTCCCCAAAGGGGTGAGTACAACCACTCAGCAGGTAAAAGATACATTACACTACTCAATGCATCAAACAGAGCAATCATGGCAACATAGAGTACATATAGTTCATACATATCCATCATATCTCACCTTTTGGTCATGCATATTTCATCAAAACAGCCATGTGTAAATATGAGTCACCATATCACATGCATAAACTACCAATACATTAGTACATATATCATGCAGTCATACATACATGTCATCATACCATGTGCACATATTACTATGCACTTATACATGTTACCTCATACCACCATGCATACATGTCACCATACCATGTGCACATATTACTATGCACTTACCATGTGCACATAACACTATGTACTTAAACATGTTACATCATACTATGTAGTTAAACATGTCATGCATACATGTCACCATATTATGCATGATTCAATTTCAACTCATGTTTATCAATGAGATCACCACATTTTTCTTTCCCGAGACCAGTGATTACATCCCACATTTTAGCGCTCCCACCCAACCTGGCATCGCGAGGAACCTCCGACACACACCTCCGGGCATCTCGAAACTCCCGAGGACATCCGGCACACATCTCCGGGCATCCGGCACACACACTCCGGGCATCCCGACACTCCCGGGGCATCGTCGGCTCACACCTCCGACGGTATCCTCATTTTCAATTTCACATTTGATGTAACAATACCATTGATTGAAATCAGCCTTTTTGAAATCATGTAATATGCATTGGGAAAAGTACCATTTGATGCAATGGTTTTAAAAAGAAATCCTTCTTTTAGTTCATGAAAATTTACCAATCCTTTAATGTCATATGAAATGTATAAATGTCATCACATAATTGCATGAGTAATAATCCAAAACATCATGATTTATACAACAATTTCAATAACCCATAAATAGCACAATTTCCAGCTAAATCAGAATACGTACACTCCGTATACCACAAGAAAAAGAGTTTTAGCCTTACTCATGCAAGTTTTTGCAACATTTCGATTAAACACCTAAATGACCTTTAAAATTTATGAAATTTGAACAAGTGATAATTAAGTCATAAAAGCAGATACTTCATGAAGAACACTTCACCAAGAGATCCTCACATAATTAACTACAAACCACACATCACAGCATTATTAATTCTGTCCGTTCATCTTGCACAGTTTTTGAAACATTTATATTTAAACACCCAAATAATCTTCAAAAATTATGAAATTTAACTATGTAGTAAAAAAGACATAGATAAAGATTTTTTGTGAAGAACACTTCCCCAAAAGAGATTTGTACAGAGTAGTATAGACCATGCATTTCATCATCATCAAGCCCGAGTAGTTAGATTGCACTATTTTCAAAACACCTTCGATTAAATAGGTAAATGACCTTCAAAAATCATGAAATTTAACTATGTTGTAGTCAAGACATAGATAAAGATATCTCATGAAGAACACATTTCTAAAAGAGATTTGTACAGAATAGTATAGAACATGCATTTCATCATCATCAAGCCCGAGTAGTCAGATTGCACTATTTTCAAAACACCTTCGATTAAATAGGCAAATGACCTTCAAAAATCATGAAATTTAACTATGTTGTAGTCAAGACATAGATAAAGATATCTCATGCAGAACACTTTTCCAAAAGAGATTTTTACAGAATAGTATAGACCATGCATTTCATCATCATCAAGCCCGAGTAGTCACATTGCACTATTTTCAAAACACCTTCGATTAAATAGGCAAATGACCTTCAAAAATCATGAAATTTGACTATGTTGTAGTCAAGACATAGATAAATATATCTCATGAAGAACACGTTTCCAAAAGAGATTTGTACAGAATAGTATAGACCATGCATTTCATCATCATCAAGCCCGAGTAGTCAGATTGCACTATTTTCAAAATACCTTCGATTAAATAGGCAAATGACCTTCAAAAATCATAAAATTTAACTATGTTGTAGACAAGACATATATAAAGACATTTCATGAAGACATCGAAGTCAGATTCACTCTAGATAATTTATTACAAAGGGTGGAAACTTCTGTTCCTAGTACCCAAATTTCCAGATTTGACTATCTCCGAAAAACCACGATTTTGCCTACCTATTCTCTTTAATTTCTTCCAAATTTTTGGTATGTTATACCTTATGATGTTCTTAACAACTTTCGTTCAGGAGTCGAGGTGAGATCACCACTAAAAAGCCACATGCAAGTCGAAATCCTACAAATGGACAGACTGGTTTTTCAAAAAAAAAAAAACAGCATGCATGGCCAACAATTTCCTCCCCATAGCTTCGAAATCTCCTCACTTCCACCACAATAGACGTTCAAAAATCAACATGCACTCATCTCAGCTAGCCAAAGAGTAGAGAAACGGACTCTACTTGCCTCAACTTAAGCTCAAACAGCAACAAAGACGACGGCAAGGCGGCGAACGGTGGACGGTCCTTCTCCTTCTTCCTCTTCGCACGCACAGCCACCCCTTTCTCTCCTTCCTTTCTTTCCTTCCTTTCTCTCTTTCTCTCCTCTCTCTCACTCTCTCTCGGACGACACTCTCTCTCTCTCCCCTTTTTCTCCCCAAAACCGACCCCTAATCCCCCTAATTTCTCTTATGCACTCTTTAGCAATCAATGATTGCATGCATCCGCCCAAAGGGGCCTACAGGGGCAGCCACACCTGGCTAAATCTCGTTGCCACTTGGCAACACACATGCGAGGTGAAGGGGCTTCGAAAATGGGCCGGTCTTGGGCCATCCATGGGCCGGTCGAACAGGGGGGTTGCGTGGGCTGGTTGGGCAGTCCTTGGGCCTAAAATCAGCCCACCCTCCCCAATTCATATCCCCTTTTTAAACCTTATTAGAATAAGCACCTAAATTTATCATATAAGATCACAAAACTTAGCAATTTAAATCAATAAAACCTCACTCCTAAAGTGCACCACCAAGAACAAGGTTTCCATATCAATTGCACCTTAATAAAACCCTTGGGTCACTTGTGGACACATCCCCATTCAAACAATTCTCCAAATTTAAAGCTCGGTCCTAAATTAATCAAAATTCATTGATTTGAAGGCTAACAATTCTCCAAATGGCACTTCCATTACGTAATCAGGGTTCATGGGATTTTAGGATGCCACAATTCTCCCCTCCTTAGAGAATTTCGTCCTCGAAATTAGACATCGCTTACGCCTCTTGAAACAAGTAGGGGTACTTCTCCCTCATCTGATCTTCACTCTCCCATGTGGCTTCCTCCATATCGTGATGTCGCCATAATATTTTAACCAGTGGAATCGTTTTGGTTCTAAGGACTTGTTCCTTTCTATCCAGCACTTGCACCGGCTCTTCAATGTACCACACTTTCTCGTCCACTTTGATGGCTTCATGATCGAGTATGTGACCAAGATCTGGCGGATACTTTCTTAGCATCGACACACGAAACACATCATGTAAATTTCCCAAATTAGGAGGTAGCGCCAACCGATAAGCTGCATCTCCTATTCTTTCAAGTATCTCAAAAGGTCCAACAAATCTGGGACCCAACTTTCCTTTCATTCCAAAACGAGATACTCCTTTTATTGGAGATACTTTAAGAAATACGTGATCCCCCACACTAAACTCCAAGGGCCTTCTACGCCTGTCCGCGTAGCCTTTTTTGTCTACTCTAGGCTGTTTTAAGTCTTTTCCTGATAATCTCGACGGCTTCAATGGTAACTTGTACCAATTTAGGTCCTGTCAATCTTCTTTCACCTACTTCGTCCCAACAGACAGGGGTCCTGCATCTTCTCCTGTATAACGCTTCATATGGGGCCATGCCTATACTTTTCTGAAAACTATTGTTATAAGCAAACTCTATCAAATGCAAGTTCTCATCCCATCTTCCTCTAAAGTCAATAATACAGGCTCTCAGCATATCTTGCGGAGTCTGTATCACTCTCTCTGTTTGTCCATCTGTTTGAGGGTGATAAGCGATCGAATTGAAGCTTTGTCCCTAAAGTATTTTGCAGACTCCGCCAAAAGTTCGAGGTAAACCTAGAGTCTCGATCCGAGGTGATCGTTACAGGTATACCATGTAAGCGTATTATCTGGCTTACATAAATCTCAGCAAGTCTATTCATTGAATAGTTCATACGGACTGCTAAGAAATGGGCAGACTTAGTTAAATGATCCACTATCACCCAAATTGAATCGTGACCACTTGATGTTCTTGGCAGTCCTTGCACAAAATCCATCGTTACATGCTCCCATTTCCACTCTGGTATGTCTAACGGTCTCAAGAGTCCTACAGGTTTGCGATGTTCCGCCTTCACTAATTGACACGTCAAACATTGAGAAACATGCTTAGCCGTATCTGTTTTCATACCATTCCACCAAAATTGCTGATGCAAATTTCTGTACATCTTTGTACTACCTGGATGAATACTTTATTTACTCCTATGTGCCTCCGACAGAATTTCCTTATTCACTTCTTCGTTGTCGGGTACACAGAGTCGTCCTTGACATCTTACCACTCCATCTCCAAAAATTTGAAATTCTGGTCTTTTCCCTAAAGACACTGCCTCTTTTACTTTCATAATCTCCGGGTCAGACTTTTGCAGGGTCTTAACTCTCTGAATAATTTCGGGTTCAATCCTTAATGCTCTAAGCATACCGGTAAGACCATCCACTTTCAATTCAAACTCCGAGTCCGCTACGGATTTTAATAAGTTCCATTCCGCAATTCTTAAACCGGCCATCTCCATAGCTGACTTACGACTAAGAGCATCCGCTACCTTGTTCACCTTTCCTGGATGATATCGTATCTCACAATCATAATCCTTTAACAATTCCATCCACCTCCTTTGTCTCATGTTCAACTCCTTTTGTGAAAACAGATATTTCAGGCTCTTATGATCTGTATAAATCTCAAACTTTTCCCCATATAAATAATGCCTCCATATCTTCAAGGCGAACACTATAGCTGCCAATTCTAGATCATGCGTTGGGTAGTTCGGTTCATGGGTTTCGGTTGTCTAGATGCGTAGGCTATGACCTTGCCATGTTGCATCAAAACACATCTCAATCCTTTGTGAGATGCATCACTATATACTGTAAAACCATCGGGTCCATATGGTATAGTCAAGATTGGGGCCGTGGTTAACTTCCTTTTAAGTTCTTGAAAGCTCCTTTCACATTCCCCAATCCAGTCAAATTTCGCGTTCTTTCGAGTTAATTTGGTTAAGGGGCCTGCCAATCGTGTAAACCCTTCAATAAACCTTCGATAATAAGCGGCCAATCCTAGGAAACTCCGTATTTCAGTGGGTGTGGTCGGTCTCGGCCAATTTATTACCATCTCAACTTTCGCCGGATCTACTACAATTCCTCCTCCTGACACCATGTGTCCTAAAAATATTATCCGGTCCAACCAAAATTCACACTTGCTGAATTTGGCATATAACTTGTGATCCCTCAAAGTTTGCAAAACTAACCTCAAGTGTTGCTCATGTTCCTTTGGCCTTTTCGAAAAAACCAGGATATCGTCGATAAAAACAATCACAAACTGATCTAAATAGGGCTTAAATATCCTATTCATTAAATCCATAAATGCAGCTAGTGCATTTGTCAATCCAAAAGGCATGACAAGGAACTCGTAATGTCCATAATGAGTCCTAAACGCAGTCTTAGGAATGTCTTCTTTCTTAATTCTTAGCTGATGGTATCCCGACCTTAAATCAATCTTAGAGAAGACTGAACTTCCCTGGAGTTGGTCGAATAGGTCGTCAATTCTAGGCAAGGGATACTTATTTTTAACGGTCACTTGATTCAGTTGTCTATAGTTGATGCACAAGCGCATCGACCCATCTTTCTTTTTCACAAACAGAATTGGTGCACCCCAAGGTGAAGCACTTGGCCTAATGAATCCTTTGTCAAGCAACTCCTGTAGTTGCACTTTCAACTCCTTTAGTTCCATTAAGGCCATCCTGTATGGGGCTTTCGATATTGGTCCTGTTCCAGGCATTAGTTCAATCTCGAACTCAATCTCTCTTTCCGGGGTAATCCAGGCAACTCTTCAGGAAATACGTCTTGAAATTCATTCACTACCCGAATTTCACCAAGCTTAGGCTCTTCCTTGGTACAATCTTTAACCATTGCTAGGTACCCTTGACATCCCTTGTCAAGTAACGAGCAAGCCTCTACTGCTGAAATAAGTGCTATAGATAGGTCGGTCTGGCCTCCCAGAAATTTACAATCCGACCAATCAGGTGGAATAAACTGGATCACTTTTCTATAACAATCCATTTTGGCCCGATACTTATGAAGCCAATCCATTCCTATGATAACATCAAAATCATACATAGCCATTACGACTAAGTCTATTTCCATATCTCTTCCTCCTATGGTTATCTTACATTTTTCACATACCAGGGTAGACAACACCGCATCCTTTAAAGGCGTAGAAACACAAAGAGGGGTCTCAAGAAATGTCGTTTCAATTTTACTCAACAATCTATATCTTTCAGACACAAATGAATGCATGGCACCCGTATCAAACAATGCATAAGCCTTCTTGCCATTTATGAAAATTGTACCTGAGATGACGTTTTTGGAAGCTTTTGCTTCCTCTTGGGTGACCGCATACACTTTTCCTTGAGCTGGTGGTCTCTGTGGATTCCTTTGAGAATATGGCCCGTAGCACTTATTTGGGGTACACGTCGCGGATGAGTTGATACTTGTGCGGGACCTCTCCTGTGG
This sequence comes from Eucalyptus marginata, assembly GCA_014182565.1. Classification (NCBI taxonomy): domain Eukaryota; kingdom Viridiplantae; phylum Streptophyta; class Magnoliopsida; order Myrtales; family Myrtaceae; genus Eucalyptus; species Eucalyptus marginata. Next base: position 41,657,678 of record CM024589.1, on the reverse strand, counting down.
ACAATCCTTCTTAAGATGTCCTACCTTTCCACAGCCATAACATTTCAACTGTCCATTACAAGGTCCGGGGCCATGTCGTTCGTCACACCTTCGACATTCTTCATTCCGGTATGGTGTTCTTCCCAGATTCGGACCATCCTTAGCTCTTCCAAAATTCCCGAAATTGCCCTTCTTCTTAGATTCCCAGGCCTATCCTTGACCTGTATAGGGTCTTTTACCTCGCCTGTTATCACCAAAAGACGATTGTCTCTTATTCTCTGACTGTTCCCTTACTAACTCCTGCTCCACCAACTGTGCCCTTTCATAGATCTCATTATAATCTCTTATGTTCAAAGGCACTAGTTGCTTCCTTATACTAGTTCTCAATCCCTTTAGAAACCTCTTAGCTTTTTCTTCCTGATCTTCAATCAATCTAGGAGCATATCTAGATAGTTTAGAAAATCTTGCCTCATACTGATCCACTGTCAAATCTTTTTGTTCTAACTGAACAAATTCTGTGATTTTCTTATCCCTAGCACAGTCAGAAAAATGCTTTCTATTGAAAGCTCTGACAAACTCTTCCCAATTAACATCAGTACCTGGTGGAAAGATTGTGTCCCTTGAAGCTCTCCACCAAAACTTTGCATTTCCCTCCAGTGATACTCTACCAAAGTTATTTTCTCAAGCATCATTGCAGTCCAACAACCGAAAATTCGCTCCATCCCATCAATCCAATGTTCGCCTCCTCGGGACTTCCCATTCCACGAATTTAGGTGGTTTCAACTTCAAAAATTGCTCCACCAGTCCTTGAGTACGGCGTTCGCTCCGGGTTGTTGCTGCGCTTGTCTTTCCATCAGATTTCCAATATTGGCCAATGCACGGGATATCTTCCATTCGGGGTTCAACCCTTGATGCGAGAGGCTTCAGCCCTCGATGGATGATGACTTCCATATCGTACCATGATTTTCCTGCGGTTTCCAAGCATTTGCCTCGGAAATATCTGTGACTCAAAGTCTCCATTAACACCAACAACAACAACGGAAAATAAGTAACATAACCATGTTACTGGCACCTAAAAACAATCTCAAAACACAAACTGGGGATCTACGGGCGAATACTCATCACCCGTTGTTCAAGGTTAGTCAACCACCCTCAGCCAGTATCCTATGGTGTGCATTGTCATTACTTTCCTCATTTTCCAAATGAGGCTCCTTATCATTCGAAATATAAACCCCTTTGCTCTGATACCAACCGCTGTGGCACCCCGAAACCGCTAAGGTCGCCACAGATACCAATCGCTCTACTTATTGCTTACTGGTTAATTGTCTTTGATTAAAAGGGGAGTTTTAAAGAAGGACCGGAGTTCAAAGGCATTTTTTTTTTAAAAGAGTTTAGCGCAGCTCATAGCGAAATTAGAGGCGAGTCTCACCATCCCACTACTCTCTTAGCGATGGTACAATGCACACCCACTACACATTGAAGGAAACATAAGGCCGAACCACTTTTATTTACATTTTCAGGATGGACATCTTGGGTCGGTATAAACAAAAAGGAAACCAAGATTTTTCACTATGCTTGGCTACATCTCAAAAGAGATCATCGACCCCCTATATCGAACGTGTAAAACCTTCCATCTACAAGTGTCGGCTCCCTCTCCAAAAAGTGTCAGCTCCCTCTCCTCCCGCGGGCCATCACACCCATCCAGGTGCATCGGGCGGTGGCGGCGGCAACATCCCCAGCATCACCCCGTCACGTCGGACATGGACGGACAGGAACTCTTGGATGACGGGGCCCCCAGCCAGGCCCACATCAAACATCACCAGCACCCGAACTCGTATGAACACCAACCCAGGGATGGTGACGCATACGTGCTCCATGCACTCGACCTCCACATCTGAGGGAAGGCCGTAAAAAGTACCACGCGAGACCGGAGGGAGAGGCATCTCTCTAATCTGAAATGTCAGTCCCCAAAGGGGTGAGTACAACCACTCAGCAGGTAAAAGATCCATTACACTACTCATTGCATCAAACAGAGCAATCATGGCAACATAGAGTACATATAGTTCATACATATCCATCCTATCTCACCTTTTGGTCATGCATATTTCATCAAAACAGCCATGTGTAAATATGAGTCACCATATCACATGCATAAACTACCAATACATTAGTACATATATCATGCAGTCATACATACATGTCATCATACCATGTGCACATATTACTATGCACTTATCAGGTGCACATAACACTATGTACTTAAACATGTTACATCATACAGTCATGCATACATGTCACCATATTATGCATGATTCAATTTCAACTCATGTTTATCAATGAGATCACCACATTTTTCTTTCCCGGGACCAGTGATTACATCCCACATTTTATCGCTCGCACCCAACCTGGCATCGCGAGGAACCTCCGGCACACACCTCCGGGCATCCGGCACACACCTCCGGGCATCTCGAAACTCCCGAGGACATTCGGCACACACCTCCGGGCATCCGGCACACACACTCCGGGCATCCCGACACTCCCGGGGCATCGTCGGCTCACACCTCCGACGGTATCCTCATTTCAATGCATATTCTTATATGTCTCATTTTCAATTTCACATTTGATGTAACAATACCATTGATTGAAATCAGCCTTTTTTAAATCATGTAATATGCATTGGGAAAAGTACCATTTGATGCAATGGTTTTAAAAAAGAAATCCTTCTTTGAGTTCATGAAAATTTACAAATCCTTTAATGTCATATGAAATGTATAAATGTCATGACATCATTGCAAGAGTAATAATCCGAAACATCATGATTTATACAACAATTTCAATAACCCATAATTAGCACAATTTCCAGCTAATCAGAATACGTAAACTCCATATATCACAAGAAAAAGAGCTTTAGCCTTACTCATGCAAGTTTTTGCAACATTTTCGATTAAACACCTAAATGACCTTTAAAACTTATGAAATTTGAACAAGTGATAATTAAGTCATAAAAGCAGATACTTCATGAAGAACACTTCACCAAGAGATCCTCACATAATTAACTACAAACCACACATCACAGCATTATTAATTCTGTCCGTTCATCTTGCACAGTTTTTGAAACATTTATAGTTAAACACCCAAATAATCTTCAAAAATTATGAAATTTAACTATGTAGTAAACAAGACATAGATAAAGATTTTTCGTGAAGAACACTTCCCCAAAAGAGATTTGTACAGAGTAGTATAGACCATGCGTTTCATCATCATCAAGCCCGAGTAGTCAGATTGCACTATTTTCAAAACACCTTCGATTAAATAGGCAAATGACCTTCAAAAATCATGAAATTTAACTATGTTGTAGTCAAGACATAGATAAAGATATCTCATGAAGAACACGTTTCCAAAAGAGATTTGTACAGAATAGTATAGACCATGCATTTCATCATCATCAAGCCCGAGTAGTCAGATTGCACTACTTTCAAAACACCTTCGATTAAATAGGCAAATGACCTTCAAAAATCATGTAATTTAACTATGTTGTAGTCAAGACATAGCTAAACATATCTCATGCAGAACACTTTTCCAAAAGAGATTTGTACAGAATAGTATAGACCATGCATTTCATCATCATCAAGCCCGAGTAGTCAGATTGCACTATTTTCAAAACAGCTTCCATTTAATAGGCAAATTACCTTCAAAAATCATGAAATTTAACTATGTTGTAGTGAAGACATAGATAAAGATATCTCATGAAGAACACTTTTCCAAAAGAGATTTGTACAGAATAGTATAGACCATGCATTTCATCATCATCAAGCCCGAGTAGTCAGATTGCACTATTTTCAAAACACCTTCGATTAAATAGGCAAATGACCTTCAAAAATCATGAAGTTTAACTATGTTGTAGTCAAGACATAGATAAAGATATCTCATGAAGAACACTTTTCCAAAAGAGATTTGGACAGAATAGTATAGACCATGCATTTCATCATCATCAAGCCCGAGTAGTCAGATTGCACTATTTTCAAAACACCTTCGATTAAATAGGCAAATGACCTTCAAAAATCATAAAATTTAACTATGTTGTAGAAAAGACATAGATAAGACATTTCATGAAGACATTGAAGTCAGATTCACCCTAGATAATTTATTACAAACGGTGGAAACTTCTGTTCCTAGTACCCAAATTTCCAGATCTGACTATCTCCGAAAAACCGCGATTTTGCCTACCTATTCTCTTTCATTTCTTCCAAATTTTTGGTATGTTATACCTTATGATGTTCTTAACAACTTTTGTTCAGGAGTCGAGGTGAGATCTCCACTAAAAAGCCACATGCAAGTCGAAATCCTACAAATGGACAGACTGGTTTTTCAAAAAAAAAAAACAGCATGCATGGTCAACAATTTCCTCCCCATAGCTTCGAAATCTCCTCACTTCCACCACAACAGACGTTCAAAAATCAACATGCACTCATCTCAGCTAGCCAAAGAGTAGAGAAACGGACTCTACTTGCCTCAACTTAAGCTCAAACAGCAACAAAGACGACGGCAAGGCGGTGAACGGTGGACGGTCCTTCTCCTTCTTCCTCTTCGCACGCACGGCCACCCCCTTTCTCTCCTTCCTTTCTTTCCTTCCTTTCTCTCTTTCTCTCCTCTCTCTCACTCTCTCTCGGACGACACTCTCTCTCTCCCCTTTTTCTCGCCAAAACCGACCCCTAATCCCCCTAATTTCTCTTCTACACTCATTAGCAATCAATGATTGCATGCATCCGCCCAAAGGGGCCTACGGGGGCAGCCACACCTGGCTAAATCTCCTTGCCACTTGGCAACACACATGCGAGGTGAAGGGGCTTCGAAAATGGGCCGGTCAAACAGGGGGGTTGCGTGGGTTGGTTGGGCAGTCCTTGGGCCTAAAATCAGCCCACCCTCCCCTATTCTTATTCCCTTTTTAAACCTTATTAGAATAGGCACCTAATTTTATCATATAAGATCACAAAACTTAGCAATCTAAATCAATAAAACCTCACTCTAAAGTGCACCACCAAGAACAAGGTTTCCATATCAATTGCACCTTAATAAAACCCTTGGGTCACTTGTGGACACATCCCCATTCAAACAATTCTCCAAATTTAAAGCTCGGTCCTAAATTAATCAAAATTCATTGATTTGAAGGCTAATACAGAATCAAATGGCACTTCCATTACCTAATCAAGGTTCATGGGATTTTAGGATGCCACAAAGGGTCAATACGACACCGTCAAAATCGATCAGAGATTGGAGATAGGTCTGTTCGACTGACACTGGTGATTAGAGTGTGGGTGATTCCACCTTATTGCAAAATTCTCGTCGAACAGCACTAAACTGATTATTTTGTCATTTCTGTACCCAATGCCCGTATTTGAAACCTCAACATTTTCACGAAAACCGAGAATCACCAATGAGTTGAAGATGTACAATGTAGCTCGAAAATAATCGACTATGAGTCAAATGCGCTAAAAATTCCTAAAAGCTACCTGGTAGGTTAAGTCACGTTAAAATCGTGCCCGATTGAATTTAACTGCGAAATTGAACCCGATTTCAGAAAATTGAAAGTTCTGTCATGTCATGATTTATTTTATGACCGTCCACTCATCCTTTGAAGATTTTTCTACAAACCCGAGTTTTTGGCGAAAATTCAAAGTTTGGGCATTTTGGACCGATAAATTCTGAGGGCCGTTTTTGGATGCATTTTTGGCATTCAAGTGGGATCATTTGGCGAGGGAATCGCAAGGATTTATTGTGGACACATTGGCTGAAATTGTTGGGCATCAATTGAGATTAAATTGGAGATGAATTGAAGTGATTTGGATGGGAAATTTTGCAAATTCGTAGGTCCATGGAGCAGCAACCTTTTGGACCCCTTGGATGGCTTATTGGGGAAGATTGGTGGGGGAAAGTAGACAAGAGATGAGGCTGAAGGTGGTGGGGGCAAGTGATGAGTGTTTGAGATATTCTTTGTGGACTTTGGAGGCCTTCGGGTCCCCCCTTCAGTTGAGCCCTTCTTCCTCTTCCTTGCTGCAGCTTTCTCCATTGTTGTTGTAGTTTGTGAGCTCAGAACCTAGAGGAAGCCAGCAAAGAACTAGCCAGCCAAGCCCCTGCACTGTCGACCGTCCCTCATGCCGCCGAGCCTCGTCCGAGCTGCCGCCGAAGCTGCTCGCCAGCGCGGCACCAACCTGCGTGTCCTCCGCCATCCGCATGTCCCATGCACCGTTGTCCAGCCGCAGTTCACCACCCCCAAGCCGTCGGACCCCCACCGCTTGCCCACAAGTTCCGCCGTTGCCGTCCACCTCCTGCCTGCCTCGACCAACCGCCGTTCTGCCCTTGGTCCCCTTTGGTTCAGCCTTGGACAGAAGCAGAAGTTCTAGCAAGAGCTGAAACGTGGCCCATTTTCGGCCCCTTCCAAGCCTCGTCAGGTGTCGCTGCAGGCTTGAGTCTCGCTCGCCTTGGCGTCGCCGTCATCGTCAGCTCACTGGCCCGCTAATTCGGTGAACTTACATGCTAAACCTTGCTTCAGAGGTTAATTATGCTTAGTAGGTAATTAGATTAGCTTAAGTATGGTTTAAGTAGTTAGTTTAGATTAATTAGTGATTTAGTTGCTTAATTAGGCTAATTAGGTGTTAGATTAGACTAGTTAAGAATTAATTAGGTTGCTTGATTTATGTAGATAGCTGCATTATTTTTCTAGGCCTGTTTAGGTGGTTAATTAGTGTTTTAGGCCTAAGTATGCATTTATTGATTTAAATTACATTTATTTAATTCTTTTATAATTTTTATAATTATTTAATATTTTTCGGAATTTATACCGGGATAGCCCGTAGTCGGAATTTCATGCTGATTGTAGTGGTGTGTTTAGTTTATGCAATTGATTGTTAGATTGTGAAATTGAGTGATGATTGTGATTTTTGAATATTATTTCAAAATTTCAAAATTTTTCTATTTAATTAGAAAAAACCGAATGTCGGGTTTTGACACCGAAAATGTTTTTAAATACTATATAAAATAGTGGGATTTTAAAAGGAAGGATATCGATTTTTTTGGTTCGATCTGACAGTGTACCCACACACGATTATTTTCACCGGGTGTTTTTAATACGTAGAAAATAGGTCAAGCGCATTATCTTAATTAAGACATTTGAGTGCAATGCACGGTGTCCTTGGCCAAAATTGAATGATCGTGTGATGGTTATGAGAACCCATTGTCGATGTGCGTTGGGTGGACAATGCCCCTATATGGGATGCCCTAACAATGGATGCTGGATCGCGGTAGAGGCCGGACCGAAGCTCCTTCGGGAATGCCGTCCCCGATGTGCATCGGGTGGACGTTGCCATGCTCAAGGGATGAGACGAAGCCTAGTTACACCAGAAGACCGATGTGTGTCGGGTAGATCGTGCCTGTGTGGGCAGTAATCAATTGGAACGCATGATGGATTGAGATAGATGCGCCTGATTATAGGACAAAATTGTGTGGCATGGAATGGGACATGTCATTAAAATTTGGCCTTATAATCGGGACCCCTGTGATTGATTGTGATGTGAGTGAGATGTTCCAATTGATGGGTGTGCATTTATTATATGCATCTGTGATATGAATTGTACTGACGTGCATGAAGAAACTGAGGCGAGATGAGTCTTCTATGATGTGTGGTTAGACTATATCTAGGTGTATTTCCTTCCTAATCGGGGTTTAGGGTGTGAACTTGCTGAGACATCATCTCTCCCCGTCGTGGGCTTAACTTTTTCATGTCCGTAGATAGCGGTTCCCCTAGTACGTTTTGGACTGCCAAGGGGGTATACGAAGCAGAGTACTGACGTCCCTGTTCTCGGGAGTCTCTGGCTCCAAGAGCTCATCGTTACCACCATCTTGGTCGATGAGGGCCAACCTTAGTTGGTACCTCATTGGTTCAGAGTGTGGTTCCATCATGGGCGTAATGGGGTCCGGGAAGGTCCCTAGGGGGTTCTGACATCCTCGCCGTTGCGGTCAACACCACGGCGGGTGAGGGGGTAGCTGATCCCCTTGATGGTGTCGTGGAAGACCCAAAACCCCCGGAGGTCTCAAAGGTCTCGGTTGAGGAGTCTTGTGCCTAGATAGCTTAGTGACTCTTCTTTTTGGAGTTAGGCCTTTGTTTATAGACTAGTATTGTATATAAACTCAGTTTGCTTATAAAAGTGTTGTGTGAAATTTGTATTATGCTTTTCTATCACATATCTATGTTGTATGGGGATTTGTTTATACGCTTCCGCATGTGCAATAAATCGATTGGGTCGGCGACACGTCCTGGGATGTCGCATTTTTATTGACCACCGAGGAATGTGCGTGTGCTTGAGGTTTGGGCCGTGACACCTTGTCTCTTAGGTTGCTAATTAATCTTAAATCTTATCTTTTAGGTTCTTAGTAAACCTTAAATCTTGTCCCTTAGGTTCCTAGTCAACCTTAAATCTCATCTCTTAGGTTCCCAGTCAACCTTAAACCTTGTCCCTTAGGTTCCTATTCAACCTTAAACTTTGTCATTTAGGTTCCTTGTAAATTTTAAATCTTGTCTTTAAGTTTTAAGTTATCCTCATAAAACTTGACTTTCATAATCTAGGTTATCCTTGTAAACCTTGACCTTAGGTTCTAAGTTATCCTCATACACCTTGACTTTGGGTTCTAGATTATCCTCATAAACCTTGCCCTTAGGTTGTCCGTTGTCCTTAAACTTGTCTTTAGGTTGGTGGTCATCCTTAAACCATTTCTTTTTCCTTAATAACTTCATTTCCTTCATTCCATTCTATGAGAGAGATGGAGAGAAGAATCTCAAACATGAGTACAGATACCCCGATGAGAGAAGATAAGTATCCAAGTATGTCCCTAACCAAATGTCTTTTACTCTATTACTCCCAAAGTGGAGTCAAGTAAATATTGCAAGTATCAATTTTGTTTCTGAGTGGAACCTTTTCCAACTTCCACTCAAAGAGAGGCAACTGTTGACACTTGATTTTTGGTCGATGTATTGAGAAAAGTAAAAAAATTGAGATTTGGATTTTTGATTGCAATAGAATCCATTTCTCAGCTAGAAAAACTGTTTTCTTTCTTTTACATTGTCATTTTAAGCAATTTCCAAGTCACTTTTACACGGTAAAAGTGAAACGGTTGACTTTCAAGTTGACTTTTTGGCCAATCCTTTGACCAAAAGTCAACCTGGGGGTCAAAAATTGACTTTTTATCTGAAAAGATGCCATTTAGCTTTAATTTCATTTTTATCAAGTCAATTTTTCAAAAATTCAAAGATTTGATCAAGAAATCAACCTTTTAGAAAAAAGTCAATTAAATAGTTGACTTTTAGTCAAAAGTTCAACCAAAAAAATTTAAAAAAATCAAAAAATTAAAAATACATTTCTTTTATTGTCAATTTGACTGTGTCGAAAATTTCACAAAAATCGATTAAAAACCTTGTTTTGCAAATTTTTCGATTTTAGGTACTAAATCGGACAAAAATCAAATTACTTTCATTGTAGTCATAATTAGGTATAGTTCCTTTTTGAATATTTGGTTTAGAGACTAGTTTAAATCCGTTCATGTATTCAATTTCGCAAATTGTTGGGTCAAAATACAAATTGTCGCTTTGAGTCCTAATTAAGGGAACAAAATCGATTCTTCATGACTTGCAAACAGACGATTGTTCTTCACTCATTTTCTTGAGATAAGTCCAAATCCAAAATCAATTTTGGGAAATTCACATCAAAACTCCTTGATTTGAAGACTTTTATTCTTTTAAGCATAAAAAAGTCAAGCAATTAAACTTTAATTGATAAAATTCAAGGTAACCCATTCAAGGTTATGGTTTAATTTCATAAATCTAGATTCAATTTTGATATTAAACCTACATTCATTTTTGACATAAGCTTGAGCACTTCAATTCAAAGCCAATTTGAATGCGATAAGTAATCTTACACATGGCAGATTAATTAGATAGGGCAATTGTGGCACAAGCTAAACTTAATTTCAATTGATTTGCAATTTTACCCATTGAATTGCAAATTTGATCATTTAGCCCTTTAAGCTCAATTCAAAGTACCCATGACTTTGACCCGTTGTCTTAAATAATAATCATTCACTTAAGTCAATAAAAGACCCATAGATCGTATTCATAAGCCTCGATTGGCTTAATTGGATCACAATTGGGCAATTTCCTCTCAAATATGGTAAATTTTCTTTTCATGCATAAATTTAAACCTACAAGGGCCTTTAGCAAGTGGATTAGCTAGAACCGAACCAAACCAGTCATGAACCAATTAGAAACCGGCCAAACTAAAGCGAATCAGTCTAACTAGTTTGACCGGCTCGGCACCGCTCGCCGATTCAAGATCTCCGACGACTAGTTCTGGAATCCTCATAGTGTCAATTTCACTTCTGCACCCTCAGTTTCCTGAAATTTTGTAGATTGGTCCTCAAATTTCATAAAATTGTAATTTGACCCATAATTGGACATTGTGACGCAATTCTCGATTTTGGCTTGGTTTTTCGCAAATGAAACCCACTAGATCGATTACCCGACACCTTCAGATCATAATGAAACCCCTGAAGTCAACTTTTGATCATTGGATTTAAATTTCGATTGTTGGATTAAACTGACAGCCGAGATTGCTCAATTTAAGGGTGCTATATGTACTTTTTTTTCGTCCATTTTTAGGGAGGGCTCATTCTACACGAAATACTCTCTCTCTCTCTCTTCAGACTTCTCTCTCTCTCTCTTTCTTACCCCTAGATTTTGGTGTCAAAAGCCCTTACCTCTCTCTCTCTCTCTCTCTCTCTCTCTCTCTCTCTCTCTCTCTCTCTCTCTAGCCAGACCATTATTGCCGGTTCAAGCCCCCGGTGGCAGTTTTTATCACCGCACTGCCATCCCTAATCTTCTTCTCCTATCCCCTAAGCTGATCGGAACATCAGTTGGTTCTGGTGGCCCCTGCATTCATCCGCCCAAGCCTAATCTCCAATCAAAGAACATCATCGGTAGTCAAGTTGGTGATCCGAGCCGATATGTTCCATAGCTGAACTAGATGGACCAACAGCTTGCCGGTGCTCCAAAGCTTGCCGATCAACCTCACCAGCTCGTCCCTGAAGTTCTATGGCCGGAGTCTAGTTGGACAGAGATCGAAAAGCCTCCGATTAAAAGGATCTTCACAGTAGCCCCAAACCAGTCCAAATCGAACCAATTTCTTCGATTGCCTAAACCAGCGGTCACTGGCAGTCCTTGGAGGTCCCAATCGCCTTCGATCAATCCCTAAGAGATTCCCCGACCTCATAGTGATTGGGAATTGGTGGATTGATGGCTGGTTCATCTCCGGTGGATCCTTACCCTCAGCAGCCTCAGCCGATTCAAACTTGGACCTGTTGTGACATCCTGAAATTTCAGCCTTAGAATTTCGCTTAAGCTTGTGCTTGTCGACGGAAGAAGAATCGGGATAGATGGATCGTCCGATGGGCTTTGCTTGTGGGCTAGGCGCGTGATGGCCTAGTGGGCCTAATTTTGGGCTATGTTTGGACTAGAGAGAGAGGACGGTGGACCATGAATAAGGCCCGTGGGCTAGACGTGTACGGAAGGCCTGGTTAAGGAGGATAAATGCCGAGATTTTTTTTGCCAATGTTCATCTTACACGAATTCAAGTGATTTTGAATTCTTGATGGCGTTTCCTTGTAACTCAATTAGTGATGTTGTGGTGTATAAGAAATTAATGGTGGACTTAAGATCCTTGGACATTAGAAATTGTTACTTGAAGATGTGCGTAATCCCACTAAGTTTTCGGTCATGTTATTAGTGGAGGATCTTGGAATAAAGTTGCTTGATTAGTGCCTAGTATTGGAGGTGACCGAATTCTTTGGGCTAGGAGAAGGATTAGTTTTATTTTGTTTAGATTAAGCTTTGTTTAGGGCATGTAAGCCAAGGGGAAAATGACAAAATCTAGGATTTTCTTGCAATAGATTTTGGCTTCCCCATGCAAGTTTCAGTTCTACCCCTTTTGCCATCTGAAACTTCAACCCCCAAACCTCACAATGGCCCTAAAATTTCCCCAGCCAATCTCCTCCTTTGCATGGCTGCAACAAGGGAAAAATTCCCAAGGAAAGCCATCATTTTTTCCCTAACTTCTTCTTCTATTTTCCCTTCTCATTTGTTCCTCTTCCTCCTTCCCCTCACTCGCTCGACGCTTCCCTCTCTCATTTTCTTCTTGTTTTCTTGTTGTTCTTCGAAGGGCCAGTGACCAGAGAAGTAGCCAACCTTCAAGAGAGCTTGAGAAAGCAGTTTTGAGTCCTAAACTAGGTAAGGGAATAAGCTAGGTATTAAACTTTGACATCCTCTTGACGCTTGAAGGTGGATTAGCTCGATCTAGTGGATTTTTGGGTTATAGGAGCTAGATATTTGGATGACTTTAGCTTGCATGTATGCTGTGATGTGTGGGAAGTATTGCATGTGAGTTTCTCGAAGGATTTTGGTTACTAAGGTTGCAAGAGACATGCTCAGAGGAGTTGAGGTTGGATTTTTCTCAAGATCTATTTTACTAGACCCCATGTGTTTGCTATTTTTGTGGGTTGGAATGTGCTATGAATTTGAGGCTACTTTCTTCTTGAAAAATGTTTTAAACATCTTTATTTATGACATATATTTTACTCAAGATTTTCTGGACTTAAAGGGACATTGATTTTCAAAAGGATTTCTTCACAAGAGTTGTTCAGCACATCTTGAAGTTTAACATGGTCATATTTCAGAGCAAATGGCTGACTTTTGGATTTCGAGTCAAGCTTGGAAAACGTGATTTTTGGACACGGGAACAGTTTTGGTAACTGATTGAGCGATTTACTGCTCCTATTCTAGAAAGAACTAGGTCAAAGCCTCTCCATGAAAAATGTTTTTGTAAGTGAGCTTTACAACATATTTAAATTTGAGAATTTTCTAAATTCGTTTGGTTATGTTTCTAGATTTAATCCTAGAACTGTGTGCGTGGACTTGGTTTCTGCTGGTGAGGGCCAGTTGCGGTCTTGTTGTTGTTCTTGGTGTTTTGCTTGCTAGAAAATGCATATTTGGTGATTTTAGATGATTTTGGCATGCCGAGAACCTGTGCTTGATGGCTGTGCACGAGTGGTGCTCATCATGTGTGCAAAATGAAGTGGAATAGGCTTGGAGGTGGTGAACGGCAATTATGTTTTGTGCATGCTAATGCATTGAAATCTTAGCACACTGAGCATGCTGTGTGGTGATACGTGTGTACTAGTGATGTTAAAAGTGTTCCCTAATGGAAGATTGTGATGTGGTGAAATGTGTGAATGAATCAAAATAAGAGATATTCCATTGGGTAGCGTCCCGATGATGCCCTCGGGGAGTGAAGATGCCCCAAGCTGTGTGGTTTGGGATGCCTCGGTTGAAGTCACAAGGCCAGCGACCCTTGGACACCGAGATGCCTCGGAGGGATATGCCTAGGGCCAGCGTCCCTTGGAAGTCCGACCAACAACCTGGAAGTGACACGAACGGATCCGGCGAGCGTCCGGGGTTCAATCCATTTTGAGGGTGGTTATGAAATGTTCATACATTGAAATTAATCAACAAGGCGTGTGAGGACGTGTGATGGTGTTGTTGTGTGTCATGAGATGCATGAATGGGATTGTGTGTGCCGTGTGATGTATGAACGGAGTTTTTATGCACATTGTGGTGTAGTCTTCATGCATTATACTCACTTTAGCTTGTCTAGTTCGCATGATATTATTGGTACCGTATGCTGCCCTATTTGATGTAGTCTATGGTTATGATGATTCATTATGTTTGTGCTACTTTCACTAATGAGCGAAGCTAGGATCTCATTGTTTAATGCCATGCTTTATCCTTTACTGGGCATTGTTGCTCACCCCTTATATTTCCTCTCAGATCATTAGCTATGGATGTGACACCTTTGGCGACTTATGGCATGCCTGTGGGGGTAGATGGCATATATAGAAACTATGAGGATCGAGATTCTGGCCTTATTTTGACTCGTTATATTTGTACTGTTTGGATAGATGATGAACGCCCTAATCATTTTCCTATGTGATTTGTGTCCGTGTATCTCAACATGAATGGGAGGTTGTTTGGCCCCATCTGTTGGTGATGTTCTAAGCATGGAGTAGGAGGCGTGCGTGGTATAGAGGGTTGTAATGGATGAGGAAAACTACCGGGTAGAGGAGTTAGGCACCTTTTTGGCCTCTTCCGGGTGTTTTGTTTGAGTCATCTTGATGAGTGTATTGACATGTTGTAATTGTCATGATGTCATTTTCCTCTTGTAATCCCTACTTATGATGAATGAATGGAAGTATGTTATTATGAAATTTGTTCTTAAGTGAAATTTATTTATATGAAAAGTGTATACTCTTCCGCTTGCTTAATAAAAATAAAGATTATAAATGAGAGTGTAGAGTGACGGCCTGGGACGTCACACCGGTTTTCCTTGTTTTTCTTGCAGACTGAGATTTGGCGGTTCAACTAATACTTAATGTGATTTGAGGTGTCCAATCATGACTTTAAAGACTTAATCAAACTCTGGCGAGTGTTCATTGGCTCAATCATGTAAAAATCAACAAAATGACATCAAAGGTAACCTTCTTGATGTCAAATCCCGTGAAGCGAGACCGAATTAACTGGTTGAGGCTAGGGTTCAATTTTAGGACTATATGTTATGTTTAGATGCTTGATTGATGGATTAGAATAATTGATCTACAGTGATTGATTGTTCATTAATGATGATCATGGATGATTGAACTTGATTTACTTCAAATCTACGGATTTCGTATCTCTAGAATAGGCTTGCTATTTTGGTCGAAACGAGGTCTTAAACTACCTAATCTTAATTAGAGTCCTTCTAGGCTTTGGAAATACCCATCACGAGCTTTGAATCGATAGGTTGCATGCCCTAATTGAGCGGCGTTTGATCTTGAAAAACACCTCCGAAGTTGCTTGATTCTGTAGGGTTTTAGGACTATTTTTGGCTATGTTTTAGTTCCGAAATCTGATTTTTCTATTTTTGTGATGCTTTTTGTGATATTTTTGGAAGAACTTTCCTCATGAAAGTTGTTTGTCATTGTGTATAGAATACCCTGTATTTTTATTTTATTTTTGGAATTTTTAGGCTTGATTAGCTAGAAAAATACCTAGATCTGAGCTAAAGTCAATCTGCCTTGTTTTGGTTCAAGATGAATCTAGGTGGATTTAAGTATGAGATTAACTTTGTTTGAACCTGGGGTCTCCATAAAAAAAGAAATATGTGTCATATGTGTTCAATTGACACAAGATTTGCATAGTTTTGATGTTGCTTAGTTTGTCAATTGCATGCATTAAGGTAAAGGGGTGTTGTAGCAAAATAAACCTTGCATGTTGCATGTTTGTTTTTCCATTTTTGCCATGGCCCATGTGATCTCACTTAGACTTCGGGTGCTAACGAAAAACATTCCTCATCTCATGTTCTACATATGTGATTTTTTGTTAGATTTTTGCATGTCTTTAGGGGTCCAAAATCATGCTCATTATGTAGTGCTAATGTCAGGCCTAGACCTTTCTATGTATGCACTTTACCATGCCCGTTTGGATCTTTTACAAGCCAAATCTTGCAATGATACCTTCTTGACATTTGAACCGCATGTTAAAAGCTTTGTGTACATATTTAGGTCACTATATTTGAGTGTCATTTCACATGTTAAATTTGTGTCTCAAAAGTGCATGTTACACTTAGAAACCCTCAAGCATGTCATTATGAGTCTTGAGTCATCTCATATCATCATTAAATCGTATGACATCTTCGCACATCAGCTTAGGGTTAGATGTTTACTTGAATCTTTTCTCACATCAAATCCTTTGTCGTGAAATTCATGCTGTTTGTGCATTGCTTGGGTGACTTTGAGGTCTAAGGATGCATGCGCATGTTTTGGTTTTTTAATCACTGATACACACACTTTTAGAAATCCTAGTCTTAGAGCACCAAATTTACCTCATTTGGACTTGAATCTTTCTAGGAAGTTGTAAAGTTTTTGAATGCAACTAATTTCATGTGATTGTTATCGTTAGATCCATTTTTTTATTTTTCCAAAACTTAACTAGAATCTGGAACAAAGGACAAATTTGGACCCCCGTTTTTACCCCTATTTGGACAAACCTCTATCATTTTTTTTTTCTTGTAGGGTTTCTTGACTCAGTCTCTTGATGAA